>CAWUFW010020618.1:0-145957 GCA_963921515.1 Calotriton arnoldi | reverse complement strand
GTCTGAACTATGAAGTGAGTACCAAACAAGTATGGCCTCAGCTTCTTCAGGGCCCATACCACAGCAAAGGCCTCCCTCTCTATAGCTGACCAACGTTTCTCTCTAGGGGTCAGCCTTCTGCTAATAAAAGCTACTGGCTGGTCTTGACCTTCATCATTCAGTTGAGACAGTACAGCTCCCACACCCAGCTCAGAAGCATCTGTTTGGACAATGAACTTTTGGTGTAGTCTGGACTCTGTAAGATGGGGGCAGTGCACATGGCCTGCTTTAGGTCTTCAAATGCCTTTTGACAGCTAGCTGTCCACTGAACCTTTTTGGCATTTTCTTAGAGGTAAGATCATTCAAGGGGTCACTATAGATCCATATCCCTTGACAAACCTCCTATAGTACCCAGTCAGGCCTAAGAAGGCTCTCACCTGTGTCTGGGTGGTTGGAGCAACCCATTCCAGTATGGTTTGGATTTTGCTCTGCAAAGGCTGAACCTGGCCTCCACCTACAAGGTGGCCCAGGTACACAACCTGACTCTGCCCTATCTGGCACTTGGTGGCCTTGATAGTGAGGCCTGCTTTCTGCAGGGCCTCCAAAACATTTCTGAGGTGGACCAGGTGATCCTGCCAGGAGGAACTAAAGACAGCAATATCATCTAGATAAGCTGAGCAATAAGTTTCCATCCCTGCCAGAACTTTATTCACCAACCTCTGAAAAGTGGCAGGTGCATTTTTCAATCCAAAGGGCATCACCACAAAGTGGTAGTGCCCACCAGGAGTCGAAAATGCTGTTTTGGCTTTTGCATCATCAGCTAATCTGATTTGCCAGTAGCCAGCTGTTAGGTCAAATGTGCTTAGATACTTGGCTGAGGCCAAAGTATCAATCAGCTCATCTGCCCTTGGTATGGGATAGGCATCAGTCCTAGTGACTGCATTGAGGCCTCTGTAGTATACACAAAACCTCATTTCTTTCTTGCCACCCTGGGTATGAGGCTTGGGTACCAGGACTACTGGGCTAGCCCAAGGGCTATCTGAAGGCTCAATCACGCCTAACTCCAACATTTTCTGGACTTCAGTCCTGATACAGTCCCTGACATGGTCAGGTTGCCTGTAGATTTTATTCTTGACAGGCAGACTGTCCCCAGTGTCCACCTCATGGGTGCACCAGGTAGTCTGACTAGGGGTCAGGCTAAACATATGTCTAAACTGTTGCAGAACTTGTCTGCACTCAGTTTGCTGATGGTCAGTGAGGCTGCTTGCCAAAGCAACACCCTCTACTGACCCATCATCAGGGTTCTGAGAGAGCAGGTCAGGGAGAGGGTCACTCTCCTCCTCCTGGTCCTCATCAGTTGCCATGAGCAAGCCCATGTCAGCCCTGTCAACATATGGCTTTAATCTGTTGACATGAAGCACCCTTAGGGGGCTCCTGGGAGTTCCAAGATTCACCAGATAGGTGACTTCTCCCTTCTGTTCAACTATTGTATGGGGGCCACTCCATTTGTCCTGGAGGGCTGCTGGGGCCACAGGCTCCAACACCCACACTTTCTGTCCTGGCTGGTATACAGTCAGCACAGCCTTTGGTCATGCCAAGCTTTTTGCAATTCTTGGCTGGCCTCCAGGTTTTTGGTTGCCTTTTTCATGTACTCTGCCATCCGGGAGCGGAGACCAAGTACATAGTCCATCACATCTTGTTTGGGGGCTTGAGAGGTAACTCCCAGCCCTCTTTACCAAACATAGTGGACCTCTCACAGGATGCCCAAACAGAAGCTCAAATGGGCTGTAGCCAACCCCCTTCTGTGGGACCTCTCTGTATGCAAACAAAAGGCAAGGAAGAAGAAGGTCCCATTTCCGCCTAAGCTTCTCTGGGAGTCCCTTAATCATTCCTTTCAAGGTCTTGTTGAAGCGTTCAACTAAACCATTGCATTGTGGGTGATAGGGGTGGTGAACTTATAAGTTACACCACACTCCTTCCACATTGCTTTCAGATATCCTGACATGAAGTTGGTACCTCTGTCAGAAATGACCTCCTTTGGAAAACCCACTCTGGAGAAAACTCCAATGAGGGCTCTTGCCACCACAGGTGCTGTGGTGGTCCTCAGAGGAATTGCCTCTGGGTACCTGGTGGCATGATCCACTACCACCAGGATAAATCTGTGCCCAGATGCAGTCTGAGGGTCAAGGGGACCAACTATGTCAATCCCTACCCTTTCAAAGGGTACCCCCACCACAGGTAGTGGTATCAGGGGGCCTTTGTTGTGCCACCTGCCTTACCACTGGCTTGGCAAGTGACACAGGAGCGACAAAACTCCTTTGTGTCCTCTGACATATGTGGCCAATGAAAATGTGGAACAAGCCTGTCCCAGGTCTTGTTTTGGCCCAAGTGTCCTGCCAAAGGGATATCATGTGCTAAGGTCAAGAGGAACCCCTAAACTTCTGAGGTATTACCAACCTCCTGGTGGCTCCAGGGGCTGGGTCTCTACCCTCAGAATATAGGAGTCCCTCATCCCAATAAACTCTATGGGACCCACTAGCACTCCCAGCAGCCTCAGCAGCAGCCTGCTGTCTGAGGGGTTCAAGAGAGGGGCAGCACTGTTGCTCCTTGCTCAGATCTTCCCTGGAAGGGCCCCCTGCCCCCAAGAACTCAACCTGGTCAGGTTCAAGTCCCTCTGGGGCAGTTCCTTCTTCAGGTTCTGCTTCACCTCCCTCTGGAAGTGAATCCTTGATCTGAGACAGAGGGGAAGGCACTGCCTTAACCCTACTGCTCCTCCTCTTGGGAAGCATCTGGTCCATTGTTCCAGGATCCAGAGCTGGTTCAGTGTCATGCATTCTTGCTTGTGACCTGGTCACAGCAAATACCTCTGCAGGGATGCCCAACATCTCAGCATGAGTCCATAACTCTACTTCAGACCAGGCTGAAGTCTCTAGATCATTGCCCAACAGACATTCTACAGGGAGGTCTGCACTGACTACAACCTTCTTGAGGCCAGTTACCCCTCCCCAGGAGAAATTCACAACTGCCAGACTATGGTTGGTCTGGACATTGCTTGCATTGGTCACCTGGTACATTTCACCCAGGATGATCTGTCCAGGGTCCACTAGGTCCTCTGCCACCATGGTGACACTAGCACCTGTGTCCCTAAATGCCAAAGCCTGTTTGCCATTTATCAAAGGCTGCTGTTTGTACTTGCCCAGATTACTGGGGCTTACTAGGAAGGACATATCAATGTTTCCCTCACAAATCAGCATTGCCTGAGTGGTCACTCTGACTAGGTCAGAATCTACTCCAGAACCCAGGGTCAACCCTACTACACCCTTATTCTGCGTACCACCTCCACCAGTAGCTGAGCTAGGGGGCACAGTTGCCTTAGGGGCAGGAGTGGTGGTGGTTTGGTCTTTGGACTTGGTACAATCAGAAGTCCAGTGCCCTTTCTGTTTACAGAATTTGCACCAGGGCTTCTTTTGGCCTTTTCCCTTATTGGACTGTGACTCCCCACCAGATGCAGATTTTGGGGCCCTTGTGAAGACTTCTGGTCTTTTGACTTATCCCCACCTTTCTCAGAGCCTTTAGGATCTTGCTTCTTAGTGTCACCCCCTTGGTTCTGGGTTTTCTGCCTCACCCTGGTTCTGACCCATTTGTCTGCCTTCTTTCCCAATTCTTGGGGAGAGGTCAGATCAGAGTCCACCAGGTACTGATGCAACAACTGGTTCTGGCAATTATTTAGGATCTGTTCTCTCATCATCAGATTATACAATCCCTTGAAATCAGTAACCCTACTGCCAACCAGCCAACCCTCTAGAGCCTTGGTTGCACAATCAACAAAGTCAGTCCAGTCCTGAGTCTGTGCCTTCTGGGTATCTCTGAACTTCAACCTGTACTGCTCAGTGGTTAAGCCAAACCCATCTATCAGTGCACTCTTCAGGACCTCATAATCATCAGCATCCTCCTCTCTAACAGTGAGGAGCTTGTCTCTTCCTTTATCTGAAAAGGAGAGCCACAAGATTGCTGCCCACTGCTTTTGGGGGACCTGCTGTACTCTACAGGCCCTCTCCATAGCAGTTATCCACTTGTGGATATCATCCCCACTCTGGTAGGGAGGAACAACCTTGCTCAGGTTCCTATGGTCAGGAATATATTCTCTGCCTCTAGGGACACTGTTGCTGCCACCAGGGGGTTCTAACCCCTCTTTTCTAGAAGCTCTCTGGATCTCCAGGGCTTCCCTATCCAGTACCAACTGCTTGGTTCTGAGGGCCACTCTGGCTTCCTCATACTGGAGCAGTTTGCACCTTCTCTCAGAGGAGGTCTCTCTTAAGGAAAAGTATGAGCTCCTCTGCTGGACAAATTCTCTGCCAGAGTGATAAGAGTGGTCAGATTCCCTGGAAGGGGATCTGTGCCTCTCCTCCTCTCTGTCAGTTCTCTTAGGGAGAATTCCTCTGTCCTTTTCAGGCCCCTTGGAGCCTGGCCCTTCAATCACAGAGTCTTGGTCATTCTGATTTTCATCATCTGACCCAGATACTATGACTGACCCACCCACTGATTCAAACCCTTTAGCTCCTAGAGCCAATCTCAGGTCATCTGCTGTCAGCAGATCTATCAGGTGGAGTGTTGAGGGACTCTGTCCTAGTCTCAGGTGTCTGTCAACACACATGGCTCTCAAGTCAGAGAAAGCCATGTCCTTATACTGAGGCTGAGTGGATCCACTGGGTCCACCCCTTAAGGACATTCTAGTGTTGTGCAGTGTTGTACTACCTACACTAGTTTGTGGCCTACTGATCCTAGCTTGAGCTGTGGAAAGGGTGTGCTATCCCTTGGCACACAGCTCTAAGTTCAGTAGAACTTATTGATACTAAGCTTGACTTTATATGTACCTTGAGTACCTATAATGGTTTTCAGTTAGTAATTCAAATAGAGATTTTCTGGTAAAACAATGGCAAGCTGGAATCCCACCCGCTGCCCACCAATGTGAGAAGTTGGCCTGGTATATGCTGTTCACTAATTAAAGTGGACACCTTGCACCAGGGCAAATCGACTCTTATGGTAGATAGGTTTAAGACAACCTTTTAAAGAAAGCTATCCTAGTGGTAGCTGTGGAGAGCAGCCTTCAGGCTAAGTCTCGGAGGAATGTAAAGCAGCTTGTTTTACCATATAATCTCTTGAATCACCAAATGAAAAGACACCACACAGGTATATATATCAAATATATATGTATTTATTTCTAAATAACTCTCTACTAATCTCTTTATGAGATTAGAAGACAAACATATGCACAAATCAACGTTTCACAATAAGTTAAGCACAAAATATGGCTGGGGCCCTAGGGGCGTACCAGACCATATACTAAGTAAGAGACTTAGAAACAACGACTTGCAGGGAGACAAGGCCTAGGGCCTTCAGAAGTGCAGGGGCCTCACGAAACCACCCAAGGCAGGTAAGTAAAGGACCCACGGGGGACGCGTGCAGTGTGGATACACAGGCGCGAATCGCCGTTAACTTCAATGGGGCAAGTCGCGGTTGGAAATAAAGAGTTTTAGGATACTTCGGGAGAACCTACAAGCAAGTCACTTACAGGGTAAGTAGTTCTAGGGCCCACACCCACAGGAGCACCGTAGTGCTGGAGTTACCTCACCCAGGGAAGCCGGGTGCACAGGTGTCCTTTGGTGTCGGGTCGCGGCGTCGTTTTCAATGGCGAACAAAGAAGACTTGCTGCTTGCGGGAGCTGAAGAAGTGTCCGGTGGAATCCAAGCCTGGATTCTGAAGAAGGATGACCTGAAAGCAGAGGGGACAGTGTTCAAAGTCACTTGGCAGTGACCCGGGGCAAGGAAGATGGATGCCCACCGTCGTCGGTTGATTCAGGTCGGTTGCGGGTGCCTTGACTCTTCAGCCACGTGGTCCAGGAGGTGTCGACAACAACCAGGAGCTGGATTCGGTGGGTCCCTCGACGTCTGTAGCGGACTGCGGTATCGGCAACTCGATTGGAGCCAACAAGCCTTGGCAGCAGCAAGTCTCGGGGAAATGAAGAAAAGTCGATGGCACAGACCAGCAAGGTCTGAGGGACTCACCTAGCGAAGGTAAGTCAGGGCAGGCCTGGAGCAACCAGGGGAGCCCTTTGGTTTCTTTAAGAAGTCTTCTGGGGACCCACAAGCCGGCGGGCAAGGGATCGCAAAGACACCTCAGGCGGAATCACTCAACAGGGGCCCACGGTCACTCAGGACGGTGTAGGCCTCTGATCTTCGGAGGGATTCCTGCTGGAGGTCGGGACCACACGTGGTCCAAAGCACAAGTTCGTAGAACGTTGTGAAGGGGTTGCACTCGACAATAGTGCACGGTACCCAGGGGTCGCGGTTCCTCATTACTCGTGGGGTCCACTTGCCTCAGCTTCGCTGGGGACTCACGATGGCCTGGGAGAGGTCAGGAAATCCACTTCTTGGGCTGCAGGGACTTCGGACTCCGGCGGGAGCAGCGTAGTTTGCGACCGTCGTTGTCGTTTTTGGTGCCTGCCAAGCAGGGGAGTCACTCCTTGACTCCAAGGGAGATTCTTCTGTCTTCCAAAGGTAGTGGAACGTCGAAGGGCCAGGATTCTTCTGTAGAGCGTCGTCCAGGGGTTATCTGCTTTGCAATGGCAAGGTTCCCCTCTTATACTAAAAGAGGGGATGGACTAGCTCTATGACCCCACCTATGGGAGGGTCAAGGGAGGGTGGCTACACCCACTTCCCTTTGTCCAGTTTCGCGCCAGAGCAGGGGCAGGTAGCCCCTGAGCTGGTTTGAACTGGCATATGCACAGAGGAGCCTTCTGCTCCCCCAGTGCAGGACTTCAAAGCACTCTAAGAGTGCACCCACCCAGCCCCAATACACTAAACCCTGTCTGGGAGGTGGTTACACCTCCCTGTGACAGGATGCCTATTGTTGGGCTTCCTCCACTGCGAGTTTCGGTCATCAGCAGGAGGGCAGCCCAGTGTCTGTGACTGGTGGCATCCATTTTGTGATGCCAGGGCTCTTTAGGATTCTACCGCGTTTCCACAGCAGGTACATGTCTTATCCCTCTAGAAGGGTGGAATGCTACCCCGCCGCCAAGATTGGCGGGGGTAGTATTCCAAGATGTTTGACACCAAACACGACATGTTTTGATGCAGCCATTCCAAAGTTAGCATTTACCGCGAGGATATAATGCACTTAAGAGTATATGGTTTAACCGCATCCACAAACAGCACCAGAGAATGGACTCTGAGAACTGCAGAGGGGCCCTGCTCATGCAGAGGCACCCCCTCACATAGAAGCCAAGCACCCTGCCCTCAGGATTGATAGGGCCTGCCTTAGGGGTGACTGATAGGTTTATATGTGTGTGCAAGAGAGATATAGGAAACCTATATCTCAGTGAGGGGTGCTAGCACCACCTCACCCAGGCTGCAGTAGCAGGCCTGTGGTGTCAGATTTAGACTGCTTCCCAGGGGTGGCATAACACATGCTGCAGCCCCTGGTAGGCCTGTGAAGTACCTATGCCCTTGGCACCTAAGGTACCATATACTAGGGACTCATAAGGCACCACAGTATCCAATCACTAGTGCACCTAGAGTGCACTCCATGTCGTTTAGAGAGAACAGAGAGGCTGGGGCCCTGATTGGCAGGGACCCAGCCAGACTATAGCCAGAAACCAGTGCTAACATCAGAAAAAAAGTGGGGGCAACATAAGAGGCAGATCCTACTCTCCTACAATTAACTAAAACAGTAGGGAAAATATTGGATAGCGTAGGGCATAAAATTACTATTCCCACTCCAAGGAGTGCAACAGTAGTGAAAGTGTTGGATAGCAGAGAGGACTAATTTACTATTCCCACTCCACAGAGTGCAACAGTAGGGAAATTGTTGGATAGCGGAGGAGATAAAATTACTATTCCCACTCCAGCGAGTGCAATAGTAGGGAAAGTGTTGGATAGCGGAGGAGATAAAATTACTATTCCCACTCCAAGGAGTGCAACAGTAGGGAAAGTGTTTGGATAGCGGAGAGGAATAATTGACTATTCCCACTCCACAGAGTGCAACAGTAGGGAAAGTGTTGGATAGCGGAGGAGATAAAATTACTATTCCCACTCCAGCGAGTGCAACAGTAGGGAAAGTGTTGGATAGCGGAGGAGATAAAATTACTATTCCCACTCCAGCGAGTGCAACAGTAGGGAAAGTGTTGGATAGCGGATGGGAATAATTTACTATTTTCACTCCAGGGAGTGCAACAGTAGGGAAAGTGTTGGATAGCGGAGGGGAATAATTTACTATTCCCACTCCAGCAAGTGCAACAGTAGGGAAAGTGTTGGATAGCGGATGGGAGTAATTTACTATTCCCACCCACTCCAGGGAGTGCAACAGTAGGGAAAGTGTTTGATAGCGGGGGGGAATAATTTACTATTCTAACTCCAGCAACAGCAACAGTAGGGAAAGTGTTGGATAGCGGAGGGGAAATATTTACTATTCCCACTCCAGCAAGTGCAACAGTAGGGAAAGTGTTGGATAGCGGATGGGAATAATTTACTATTCCCACTCCAGGGAATGCAACAGTAGGGAAAGTGTTGGATAGCAGAGGGGAATAATTTACTATTCCCACTCCAGCAACTGCAACAGTAGGGAAAGTGTTGGATAGTGGAGGGGATAAAATTACTATTCCCACTCCAATGAATGCAACAGTAGGGAAAGTGTTGGATAGCGGAGGGGAATAATTTACTATTCCAACTCCAGGCAGTGCAAGAGTAGGGAAAGTGTTGGATAGTGGAGGGGAATAATTTACTATTCCCACTCCACAGAGTGCAACAGTAGGGAAAGTGTTGGATAGCGGAGGGGATAAAATTACTATTCCCACTCCAGCAAGTGCAACAGTAGGGAAAGTGTTAGATAGCGGAGGGGAATAATTTACTATTCCCACTCCACAGAGTGCAACAGTAGGGAAAGTGTTGGATAGCGTAGGGGATAAAATTACTATTCCCACTCCAACGAATGCAACAGTAGGGAAAGTGTTGGATAGCGGAGGGGAATAATTTACTATTCCCACTCCAGCAAGTGCAACAGTAGGGAAAGTGTTGGATAGCTGAGGGTAATAATTTACTATTCCCACTCCACAGAGTGCAACAGTAGGGAAAGTTTTGGATAGTGGAGGGGATAAAATTACTATTCCCACTCCAACAATTGCAAAAATAGGGAAAGTGTTGGATAGCAGAGGTGAATAATTTACTATTTCAACTCCAGTAAAATAATAAACATTAATTAACAAATACTTAAATAATAAAAAATAATTTACCCCTCACCAAATACCCCTATAAATAACACCACCACTATTGTAAAACATAACACAATTAACATATTTGCTTAACAATTAATTAATTAACTAATAACAATATACAAAAAAATTAAAAACATTGAGTAATAAATTAATTCATACTATTAAGACTATAAAATAACATTAAATAAATATTATCTGAAACAATTAAAAATTATATTAATTTTTGATTACTTGCCACACTACTCCCCTCTAAATACACAACTCGCTCCTAAAAAATTGACACAATTTACAAATTTACCAATTAATTATTAATAATTAATAACCAATTAATAATTAATAAATAACTATTTATTTTACACAATTAACAATATGAAATATTAAATGCACAAATAGTAATTAATGAATTATAATTAAATTACTTCCCACCCTACTCCCTATAAATCCACAACCCGCTCTTAAAAAAATAACACAATAAAGATATTTACCAATCAATTATTAATAATTAATACCCAAATAATAACTAATTAATAACAAAATATTTAACACAATTAACATAAAATATTAAATACATAAATATTAATTAATAAAATTATTAATTTATGAATTATAATTAAATTACTTCCCACCCTACTCCCCTATAAACCCACGACCCACTCCTAAAAAATAACACAATTAACATATTTACAAATTAATTTTTAATAATTAATAACCAATTAATAACTAATTAGTAACAAATTAAGGGGCCCATTACGATGGCGGGCGGAAGCACAACCGCCGTGCTGGCGGATGCAAAAACCACCAGTTACCGCCGGCACGCAGTCCACACGCCCGCCCAATTACGATGCGAAAAGCAGGCCAAACACCGCCGGCAAGCCAGCAACACCGTCCGCCATCAAAGTGCGCCCGCACACGTAGCGGCGCAGCACAACTGACACACACCGTCCGACGAAACACGTCCCGCCCGGCGCATAAATTACGATGCCGCAAACAAACGGCTCCCACGGCAAAGAGACACCGCACGTGAAAGAGAGGCGGAAACACGGACGCAGAGCACGGACAACGAAGAAGCGGCACCCCGGGCATGAATCCAGCACTGCAGGCCCTTCCCATGCTTCTGCTGATGCACCACCAAGGACGCAACGTACCGCGGAGACGCAGGTAGGCACACACACAACAAGTGCACGCAAACAGCGCACACAGTGCAAGGGCGGAAAAAGCGGACAACCCCCCCAGCGCGTGCACACTACACATCCACCATCGCATCCACATATGACACGCAGGCCAAATCGTAACATCGCAGAACACATGTGTACACACCACCTGGGACTAGGAACCAACCACCCCGTCACGGCCCCAAAGCGCCGATGACGCCGCCACACATGCGCACAACGCAGAGGCCAACCGCAGCGCCATGCATGCGTCGCACACAGACACAGGGACACAACCAAGCAGCACACACATCAGCCCCACCCCGAACGCACATGACACGTGACAGGCCGGCCACAGACATGTCCCCAACGCCCAATTCACGGACAACACCCAACGCCACACAACCGACGCACACATGTCAGTGAAGACACGCAACTGCAGGACACACCCCAGTGTAACAAACATGGCGTAGCATACAGCGGCGGCAACACCAACTAGGAGAAGCAGGGCCCCTTCGGGAAGAGGAACGCCAGTACCACACTGAAAAACCCATACCACCCTGCACATATGAACAAGACACATGAAACGGAACACCAAAGAGCCCGGGGACCGACAACAGGTGGCCCAAGAATTACATCCACACACAAGGCCCAACGCAGAGCGGAAAGGCAGCCTGCCGCCCACACAAGGGAGAGCAGACAGCACTGAATGACCTTCCATTCCAACACCGAAACCACAGCCCTACGACAGAAGCCGGTGAATACAGCCATTGTCCAAGAATAGACCAACACAGGCATGCCGAGGAGACCGACCACAGGGCAGATAGCGCATATCACAGAAGCACACAACGGACGGGGAAGAAAGAAGAAAACACTCCCCCATGTCGGCCACATGCAAGTTAATTGGAAGGAGTCACACAGCACTGACCTTGAACTGTCTGAGAAGCATGTGGGAAGAGGGCCCGTGTCCTCCAAACAAGCCAACAGAACACAAGTCCTGTCTCCCCACGACTACACAGAGCTCACAGCAACCCCGGAGCGTGCACATTGCAGACTGCACACACAGCCGGAGCACGCCACCTCTACGAACCGCTGCGAAATGGCAACCGCAACACACCTACCCAACTACGCCGAACAGCTCAAGCTGTACCAAACCAACACGATACATACATTGGGATGCGATCTCCTGTCCCTGCTGAACGTAAGTTACCGACTGACTTACCGCATCACATTGTTCAGCTGCGTCATGCCCGTCTTCTACTGTCGGAGGTGTCCCTACCAGCATCCCGTCGAGATATGCCTCTCCAACCCGGCATGTCTGAAGGCGGACCTGCTACCACTACTCCTCCCTCTGGACGCACACGACAGGGCCTGCTCTGCCTATGGGGGCATGGCGTATGTGGCCAACATCGCACGCGCACTGAAATGGAACCACTGTGCCTCCACACGACGGATCATCGAGAACAGCTACATCGAATGTCACCCAGCATGCCCCATCATGGTCCTCCAAGGGACAACCTACGAACAACACCTTGACAGCCACCATCCGCTTCATTGGCTGGCAAACATGTACACCACCAATGACATGGAAGCCCTGCTGGACGGCATCGCATACCTGTCAACCTGTAAATACGTCGGACCACAACGCAGGTTCCCCGAGTGACCTATGAAGTCCAACCCCGCACCCATGCTCAGCTTCCGCACGGACTGGCCAGTCACCACCACAACAGCCATACCAAACGACCGGCAACTGTAACCACACCATCAACGACATCGCCATGACATCGGATATGACCGGGACATGCACACTGTTCCCCATCACATCCAGGAACACCGCATGCATCGTGGGAGGCAGTGGCATGGGCTCTGTGCATCGCACCCACATGGACGGAACTGCACGAACAACCAGGACACGACATGGATCCAGCGCCCATGGACACACACACCGCTCAGTGGACATGAATAGGTCGCCTGGAGTCTGTGGGTGCTGCACCCCTCCCACCCCCGCCCCGGGAATCCCATACCAGGACCTTTGCATGGACGACAAGTGCATACAACAACAACACGACCCCAGTGACTGTGACATGTCCAGTAACCACCACAGTGCAACAACAAGTGGCACGCCGCTGCATGCACGCAAGCACATGCCCTGATGTCATCTCACATGCACGCGTGCATGAGGAACAACCGCAGCAAACCTGTCACATGGAACTGAGATGGACTGTGCCCATGATGCCGAGCGGTCTGGTAGGCTACATGTATACCGTCTGTGTCAAAGTCCGCAGCTCCGCAGCTATACGTAAATGTACATTAGCACAGCCTTGGCCAAGCAGATGTAACCCCACACCCTATCCCATTTGTTATCATGCTCAGTATATCCTCAACATGTATTCCGCTGCCAGTAGTGTCCACTATACTGCATCACAGAGGACAGAAGACTCAATATAATGTTTGAAACCAGAACTGTCTCCGCTGACTCATTTCACAAGTACGAATGAGAGAGGATGAGAGTATGTGAAGTACACGGCAGTCGTGACATGACCATGTAGTCCACTGGTATTGGATGTCAACGCAAATGAGTAGCACTACTGTGGAAGACACACATGTGCCGTGTGAAGTCGTATGGACGCAGTGCTCAGGTGGGTGGGTGCGACGGGTAGATGCGCACATGCCAAGTTGGAGCACGCCGTGTTGGGAGGGGTCATGTACAGTACACCACCGCTTCCCTGGGCATTGTGAGAGGACACCTGTCGGGGGGCAGTGAACACGTGTGTGCACAGCAGCCGGGCACACGTACAAAGCGGTACCAGGCGCACCTCAGCCCACCCTCTGTGGACAAGCTGGATCCTGTTGTGCGCCCGCCATGCCCCTTGACAAGGCACACACAGCCCCAGTCGACCAGGTGCAACCCCAACATAGTCAATCCGCACAGGCGATACAGGGCACGGGATGGCAGTGGAGCATGGTGTGTGAGAGGTCTCCTCGCGCTCCTCCTGGTCATATCACGCAGGCAATAGAACCTCAACGTCTAGCATGGCACAAGTCAAATGGAAGTGTAGGGGGACGCACCACAGCACGAGCAGCACTGACGTCACGGGAGGTGGCTCGCACCATCCCATCCATTGCCCATCATACCAACCACGCCACATGCCATTGCGACTAAGTGCAAGCGCGTGCGCCACCACCCCCGAGCCCTCCCCAGAGAGGCCAAAGAGTGAATGTGTGGGCCATCAGTCACAGACGGACGCGGCCTGGCCGCAAGGGCAGCCACAGCCACTGGGTGTCGCAGGTGGCGGATCCGGAAGGCGAAGACTGTGATGCATAGTCCATGCAGGCCGGGTCTCCATTTGGGGCACCACGCAGGTGGACGGCGTCCCGCCACACATCATACCCTGAGACAGCCCACTCGTGCAACTGGACCCACACATACACTCCTTGCCCTCTCTGGTGCGAGCTTGGGGCTGCCTGTGCAAGCGCTAGCCTCGCAGGTGAGCATGCATATTGGGGGGCGAGGGGAGGACATGAGGGCTGGGGCGAAGATGACTGTATCACTGTCAGTTAGTACAAGGGATGACCCAGATGTGGAAAGGAAGAGACGTGTCCCGTGTGTACTGCAACTAGTCGCCAATCCAACTACCCCCCATGTCCGGAATGTAAGCCCGCACCTAGGCCCGCCCATCCGCCACATCGAACATACCACCAGCACGACAACCTTCCCATTCGAAACACTGACTGGGGGTGGCGACCAGTGAACAATCATGTGTAGCCTACCCACGCGTACATGTGGGCCCTCCATGATCCATGTCACCTGCAGCAAAGACATGACATGCGCAATGAGGGAAGTGAGGAGAGCGGCCCGCCCCACGCGCAGAAGGTGCATCAGCTCCACAGACCCAGCAGCGAGTCCAGCAGGGTTCACATGTGCAGGGGCAGCTGTGCTTGGTGTGAAGGCACATGCATATAGACAGCACATCGACCAATGTGTAGTCTGCCCACATCCACAGTCCATCATCATGCGGACATAGGAATTGAACACAGGGCAACACATCTTAGTTGGTGCACCCACCGTGACCAACAATGCGCAATCATCGACGTACCCGCCCTGTGCATGGCCCCCCACCCAACGGAGGCACATCCAGTGCCACCATCCCACACACACAAGCCTTCCACGGAACATGCTGTGTCCAATGGTCAGTACAGAGTCAGCGCCCATCTGGTGGATCCTGAACAGGAGACACATGCACACACATGCCAGCTCCCACTATGTACGTCTGCCACCTGGCACGTGCAATGTAACCTCTCACCTGTGACGTGTGACTGCAAGCACACAGCCGTCTTGGCATGGGGCTGTCAATGTGGACACCAGTCAATGTTTCGGGCGCTGTGATCCGTACAGTGCTGTACATAGGGTGCAGTGCTGACACCTACTACTGTCTCATATCCCCTCGTGCCACAGGTCCCACTTGTATTGGCCGCTCAGCCCGTGCCCACATCGTCGTCGTCGTGTGCCATACTCATCCAGCCTCGGAAGCAGTTCCATGCTCAGCAGACACTCATGTTGCCGTGGCGTTGCCGCTTGACGAATATGCAGTCAGTCCCCATCAGCACGCCCCGCAAGTCATTGGGGCCTAGATCCCCATGTGCATGCACATGGCAGTGGTATGTCTCACTTGCCATTGCCATTGTTGGGAGACCTGTGTAAGTGTATTGTGGCCGTGCCGTCCCAGCTTGACAGCTGGGCTGTGGCTCATGTGCTTGCTCAGTCATGTCAGTGATGTGTATGCGAAATTGCTATGTGCCGTGTTGCTTTGACATGTGTCCTCTGCCATTTAACCCAGGCGGAGACCGAACATTGACCGCCCATACCAATTGCTGGCGGACATGGACGATACAGAGGTAATCAGGAAGTTTCGGCTGGACAGGCCAACTCTGCATCGACTGTGTGCCATGTTAGAGCCCCATCTCCGTCCCCGCAGGGTGTATCCGACTGCTGTCACCCCCACGGCTAAGGTGATGGCCGCCATGCATTTCTTCGCCACTGGGTCATTCCAGCACACAGTGGGCAGTGGAGGAGGGATGTCCCAGCCCATGTTCAGCAAGGTGCTGAGGGATGTACTGGCAGCCATGATGCTGTACCGGAACAGGTACATCAGATTCCCCAGGGCTCGTGAATTGGCGGCAGTGAAGGGTGCATTCTATGCCCTTGGCAGAATCCCACACGTCGTGGGAGCCATTGACTGCACTCATGTTGGCCTTGTTCCACCACAGGCCACTGAGCACCTGTACCGCAACAGGAAGCACACGCACTCCCTGAATGTGCAAGTGGTGTGCCTTGCGGACATGGTGATCACCCACGTGTGTGCCAAGTTTCCAGGCTCGGCCCATGACGCACACATAATGCGCAACAGCATCTTGCCACAACTGATGGCCAATCTGCAACAGGATCGTGCCTGTATCGTCGGTGAGTATGTGGAGTGGTGTAGCGTGCTGGTTGTGCGATGCTGTCCCCTGTCCAGTTGGAATAGCAACGGTTCTCTGTGTCCCTCACACCCAGGTGACTCTGCGTACCCGAATGGGGCATGGCTGCTCAGTCCATTGAGGAATCCTCGCACCCCAGCAGACGATCGATACAATGAGGCACATGGGAGGACCAGACGTGTGGTCGAGCGTACCTTTGGCCTCCTCAAGTCCAGGTTCAGGTGCCTGGACCGCACCGGGGGTGCACTGGCGTACTCCCCACAGAAGGTGTGCCAGATAGTGGTGGCGTGCTGCATGCTGCACAATCTGGCCATTCGGAAGCAGATCCCCCTCATTGTGGATGACGGAGATCAACCAGGGCCCCAGCCCGCAGACCAGGACAGCTCGAGTGAGGTGGACAGCGGAGAGGAGGAAGCTGGGAATGTGCGCCAGCAGCTCATCGCCCGCTACTTCACTTGACGGTGAGTGTCCATGTACGACGGATGATGTGTCTGTATCTGTGCAGGTGTGTGTGTGCTGTGTCAGGGTGGCCGTATGTTCACTGCGTGCAGTGTGTCAACGCTCCATGGCCAGGGTAGTATGCCACTGTTGGTGACTGTGGCATTGTGCCCTATTGCTCTGTGCGATGTGTGTACATTGCTTGTAGTTGTTGACATGTACTGTGTGATGGGTGTGTGACACACTCATTGAATGTGCTCCTGTTCTGTCTCCCACCCCTAGGTCCCTACAGGCCCTCCGGATTCCATTGCCATGCCACGCATCAGGTGCCTTTCCGCCCAAGGTGGCCGTTGTATTCCGTACAAATAAAACACAGGGCACAAACAGCAGTTAGTGAAAAAGGTGCATTTATTACAAACTGTGACATGTGATTGTGTGTAAGGTGATGACAAAAGTGGTGCGTGCAGTGACAATGAGCTGTCGGTCATGGCTGCGTGATGATCAGGGTGTACCCACTGGTTCTATGTCCATAGTCCAACACACACATGCCATCCAGATGGCTGTGTGGAGTGGGATCGTAGAGCAAGTCAATGCAGTGGCTGGTCAAGGAAGGCTGGCGGAAGGCTGGCTGGCTGCCTCACTTGCGACTGGAGCGTGCGAAGTCCTCCCGGGAGATCTGTTTCCTCTTCGGACGGCCCCTTCCACGTTTGGGAGGGGGTGTGTGGTGGCGACCTGCTGGTGGTGGGTGAGGTGTGCTCACTGGCTGTGGATGCAGGGGAAGTGGACACTGCTGCCCGAGCCTGCGCCCTAGCAGGTGGTGGCGGAGGTGGTGTTGCTGGCCTTGCCTGTGACCCCACCGCCACCACCAGCTGGCCCATGAGGTCCACGAGTTGGTCCATACGGGACACGAATTGGCCCATATGGGCGTCCATGGACCTCAGCACCCCAGCACCTCCCGCGTGTCAGTAGCAGACCTGGCCCATTGTCCTTGAGCCTCTTCATAGGCCCCAAGGACTCTGGCCATTTGAGGCAGGGCATGGCTCCCAGGGAGGCTGGCGTTTCCCTGACCCTGCTCCTCCTACCAGTCCTGCTGCCACCGGCCTGCCCACTAGCCACATTGCACACCACGGTCCTCGCTGTGGCTCCCAGGGTGGATCCAGTCGGCCGGGCCACCACCTGCGCTGGGGCTGGTGCCAGCGAAGACGTGGTGGTGGTGGAGGCGGTGGTGGTCGGTGCGGCGATGGTGGCGGTTGCGGCAGTGGTAGTGGCCGCAATGACCGTGGGTGTGGCCGCAACGACAGTGGCAGCAGGGGACTGGGACTGTTCAGCATCCCTGGATGATGGGTTGGTGGGTAGGAGGGGTCCTGGGGAGCGGCTGGGCCCTGCCACGCCAGATGGGCCAGCTTGGTGGTCCGTGTCCGAAGAGGAGGACAGATCCTCCAGATCCGTGTGTCCTCGTTGGGGGCTTGTAGGCTGGCTGTGCTGGCTGCTGTCTCCATCCCCAGCATCCAGCAGTTCGTCACCTGTGGAGAGAATGAGATTTGTTATTGTGTTGCACCTGGCGAAGTATGTATTAGTCGTCTGACATTGGCAGTTCGTGCAATCTCGTACATGGGTTTCCCGGAGGCGAGTGTGTGGCTGTGGCATCTGTAGTTGTGTGTGCTAGGCAATGGGACTGTGTGCTGTGCACATGTGGCATGGGACGGATTGGCCATGCCGATGGGTGTGTTGCTGTGCCCCTACTCATTGTGACTCTGGTGTATGCGGGCTCCTGGCCCATCCTGGGTCTGGTTTGTACTTTGCTTTTGGAGTTCATATGGAACGCTTAGGAACGCATATGGCAACATTGGGGCCATGCCCCAGATTCGCATTTGGGAGGGGATATGCTTTTGGGGTACATGCTGTGAGCCATGGGTGCCGAACGTGACATGTGTTGTGGCAGCATGACAGTGCATGGTCTGAGGTGTGTGCATGCCTGACATGCCCTGCATATTTGCTGTCTGTTGTGGTTACTGGACATGGCATTGGACGCATCGTTATGAGTGAGTGATAGTTGTGTGCCAGCCAACGTATTGCAGTTGTCCCATCTCCTTGGTGTGCGTGCTGCCCTGTGCCATGTGCATCACTGCAGTGCTCGGGGGGTGTGGCCCATGTTGTGTGTTGTTGCTCACAGTGTGTCGTGCGCTTAATTGACTTCTGGCACATGGTTGGTCATGGGCATGTGTCTTAGCGTGACTGCTGTATGTGTGGCAGCTGTGCGGATGACATGCCTTTCATGAGACTGGGGCTGACGGATGGGATGGATGGTATGTTGTTTGTGCATGGTGTGTCTGTGTGTTTGATGGGTTCAGTGGTGTTCGTGTGCATTTCTGTTGTTCCGCTCTGTTGCGTCTAGTGTTGTTTGTCTTACATAGGCGTAGTTGTGGGGTGTGGGGTTGACAGGCAGTGGGGGCTACATGGACAGGACTTCAATGGTGTTTCGGTTGTGTGTGATGAGTTGCACAGTGGCTGCCGTGTGGGACTATATTCAGTGTGGCTTGTGCATGCAGACGTGGCTCCTTGGGTGTTGCTATGTCTGTGATGGGTCATGTGGGGTGTGAGTCTGTTGTTCATGTCCGTGTGCACATTGTTCACTTGTTCGTGATGGTGGGCGGTGCTGCGTGTTCGTCTGCTACGTGACATGTCCCATGTGTTGGTGGTGTTATGCTCCTCATGCCTCCAGTAATCCAGCCCTGTCCAGTTTCCCACCTGCAAGTTGTTCGTGCGTGCACTGTACTGGATGCCACATGGCTCTAAGCGGGGGTGCTCCATGTTGCAGGTCTGTGGGGGTGGGGGGTGTAGTGGGTCGTGGGGGTGGCTGTACACCCACTGACACCGATTGCTGTGGACCGTGATGTCTGCCTTTCGGCTGTCGTTGTGCACTGCGGTGGCTGACACGTGGCTGTGGGGTGTGGGGGATGCTCCTCCTTGCTGTGCTGTGGGACTGGGGCCTGGTGTGTGTTGTACTTGGGCTGTCCACCGTCCCACCCACTGCACTTTGTGTTCCTGCCACTTACCTGTTACTTGTCGGTTAGTGCAGCTGTGGCGGACACATGGGTGTGGTGGGTGCTCGTTGTGGCGCTTCTGGCATATTTGGGGACCTGTTGGATGGTTACGTGGCTGGCTTAGTGTACACATGTCCCCACGCATCTTACAGTTGTTCGGTTTGGGCTGTGTGTGGTAGTGTGTGTTGCATGTGTGTGTGATGTGTTGTGTATTGTGTGCTGGACATGGGGGTGTTTGTCCCTGGGAGCTGTGGCATGGTGGTAGTGCATGTGAGTACATAGCGGTGTGCTGGTATACATTAGTTTGTACTTACCAGCCTCCACTCCCTCTGCTAATCCGGCGAGGATCTCCGGATGGATTACGACTCGCACCTTCTCCTCCCACGCTTTGAAGGTCTTAAAGAGCGCGGGATTCCCTCCGCCAGTGACGGCAGCCAGCTCTCTGTTTTTGCCCTCCTTCTTCTTGACCAGGCTCTTTACGTCATTCCAACGTTTGTTTATTTCACCTCTGTTCCTGGGCAGGGTCCCGACTGCATTGACCTGGTCTACGATCCGGTTCCACATTCTGTTTCTGGTGGCTAGTGGTGTGTGCTGGACCATGTTCCCATAGATTTGTGGGTACACCTTGATGATCTCGTCGACCATGACCGTCAGCTCCATGGGCGTGAACTTGGGCATCCTTTGTGGTGCCATGGTGTTTGTGGTGCTGGTGCGGTGTGTGTTGTGTAATGTGCAGGGGGTTTGTGGTGCCGGTGTTTGGTGGTGGTGGTGGTGGTGGTGGTGGTGGTGGTGGTGGTGGTGTTTGGTGGTGGTGGTGGTGGTGGTGGTGGTTGTGATGTGTGCGTTTCTGTGGTGTGCTGCTGTCCTTGCTGTGTCACTGTGTCCTCTCCTCTCCTCTCTGGTTTGCAATGTAGCAAGGGGTTGTGGTCTGTGGGAGTGCTGCTTTTGTACTCACCTATGTGGGTGTGTCCTCATGGTCTGTTGTTTTCAGGTGTGTTGTGTCTGGGGTTCTGGCCTTTGTATTTTTTGTTTGTCCGGGGGGTGTTTTCGGGATGTGTACTGTGCTTGTGTATTTGTGCGTGCCTTGCTGTGTGGACTTGTTGGCCATGTTGTGTGCTATTGGTTTTGTGTGCGGATGGTTTCTGTGCAGGTACGTTGGCGCCATGGCTTCTGCCGTGTCGATTCTCATCGGCGTTGTTTGCGCTGGCGGGCGGTATATTTGTTGTTTTTCCGCGCTCATGGCGGTGCGATCGTAATTTCACGTGCGGTGTGTCGGCCGTGAGGGCGGGCGGTTTTGTGTTGTCATGCGTGTTTCCGTCCGTGGCGGGCGGTTTGACTCCGACTCGGACGATGGCGGGCGGTATTTTGTGTGATTTTTCCGCCGATGGCGGTTTTCGGTTTGTGTACTCATAATGGCGTGGTCGGTGTTCAGGCGGTGTGTGCGGGCGGATTTTTGCAGCTTCCATGCCTGGCGGATTTATTTACGCCGGGTATCGTAATGGACCCCTAAATAACTCAATTAACAATATAAATTATTACATACAAAAATATTGATTAATTAACATTATTAATTAATTATTTTTAATTAAATTACTTCCCACCCTATTCCCCTATAAACCCACAACCCGCTACGGAACTAAAACGCAATATTTACTTTCTTAAAAATTAATAATTTCTAAAAATGTATTAATAAATATATTATAATTAAATTACTTCCCACCCTATTCCCTATAAACCCACAACCCGCTACAGAACAAAAATACGCAAAAATTACATAACATAAAATTAATTACTTCTAAAAATTTCAAACATACATAAGAAAAATAAACTATACTTTTAACACATATACTAAAATACAGAACACTAAAATAAATTTTGATATTATTAACAACGATATTTTGACTAACGATATTACTAACTTCGATATTAACAAAAACGATATTTCTTACCTGCATGTCGATATTCTGGTCGACGATATTCTTGCAGGTCGATATTGTGTCACATCAATATTATGGCATATCGATATTTAAACATCGATATTTAAACATCGATATTATGACTCTATACCGACCTGATGAGGAGCAGCCCGTATGATGAAGCATGACACCTTGCCGGGGGTGTGAGTGCCCTATATTCCAAGAGGAGGAATCCTCATCCTCCTACACTTCATGACCACACAGAATCAGTTTTCCCTTGTCACGTAATTAGGGACAGCATACCTTCTGTATCTTTACAACTTTTAGGGCTTGTATCCTGGACCTGTCTAAAAAGCCCTCAGTCCCTCCTTTGTGATTGAGTACATGTCCCATGCCATGCACTGTCATGTCAGTCTCCCCAGCATGTAGTCACTGATCCTGGAATCTACATTTCATTGTCCAGGTCACTCTCTGACTTCACATTGTTACGCTAGGGTGTAGGCTCCCATGTTTCTGTGACCTTGTGTGTCTGATTTGAATGGAGAACATTGACATATTTTTAAGGACTCACATTTTGTCATTTATCTTATTTTACAGACAACATGAAACCAGAGGACTCCCACGCCTTCCAGGTGAGGAAGGACCGGTACCTCCACATAAGGACCGGTACCTCCACATAAAGAAGGTTGCTAAAGGGTACCGCAACATGGCATGGAGGTACCAGGACAACCGGGCAGCAGGGAGTTGGAAGTCGGTGCCCGAGGATGTAAGACGTGGGAGTAAGAGTGGCACACAGGCCATCCCAGGCCCCTCAGGCGTCGGTCGCGGGTCCCAGCATGGACAGGCTGTTACCCATCCCACCCAACACAACACACAAAGGACAATGCCACCTGCACATGCTGATCAGGTGGTGCCATTCACTGCACCGGAGGACATTGTTGGACAATAATGTCATACTGGCAGAACTACGGAGGGACTTGGCAGAGCTTCAGAGCCACATGATGGACATTAAGGCAGCCCTGGGTCTCCCCTTAGGACTGGACATGTCGAGCCCCATCCCCCTCTTCTCCCTTCCCCAGATGTTTTATCTTGTCAATAGTGTTAGGTACGTATTTTAAGTGTTAGGTAGTGTAGTTGTAGTGTAGGTATAGTTAGTGTGAGATTTTAAGGTAGTTTTAGATATTTATTGTATAGTATTTGGGGATAAGTTTCCTTTTCCTTTGGGTGAGGGCTTGATGTCTTTGTTGTTAAAAAATGTAAAAAAAAAATACAAAAAAACATATCTTTGTGTAGGTTAACTGTGTAGTTAGTTTATGTATAGCTTAGATGTCGTTGTCCTGTCACATGATGTGCCTTAAGGGTGGGAGGGGGGTTGATGTCTTAGATATGTTGTTGCATGTTTAGGATTAGTTAGGGTAGATAGTTTTTCATAGTTAGTTTAGATAATATTAGTAGTAGTGATGATTAGTGTCAGTTTAGGGTAGTTAATGTTTGTACTTAAATAATAAATTTTTACTAGTTTTGATTTCTGCTTGCACTTATGTCAGGGGTGATGTTGTGGAGTGTGGCTTTTTACCTTGTATGCAACTCATACCATCACTGGACAATCCATTGAATGTGTAAGTGTGGTCATTACATGTTACTTGTCAGGATGGATTGTGTCAGGATACCTTAGAAGTGAGCACAGTAAACTTGCATGGATAACAGGGTGGCAAGTAGGATTTACGGCCTAGGCTAGGGACAGTCGTTTGTGAAGTTCAACATCTTAAGTGTGACTCAGGGAGTTGTACAGCACATTGTTGCCCATTTACAACACAACGTAGGGACATGGCCTTGAGTGGATATTGCATTTGCAACTGTTATCCATCATGGAGATGGAAGTATGCGCCGGGAACCACAGATTCCGTCAAGCCCCTGCATATCACATGCTCCTGGTGCAGAGTCCATCTACAATGCACAGACCTTAGCACACTTTCTGCGTAGTGCAAGTGTGTCAGCTTCATTCCAATTATATGTTCATGTACATGGAGGGTCAACCTCTGGGACATGCAGGAAGTAGTCTTTTTGTGGGTCCATTGTGAACGGCATATGGCAGAACAGTGGGCCTGAGTCACAAAAGTAATCGGAGAGTTAGTCATGACTTTACGATTTCCGGTAT
Organism: Calotriton arnoldi; assembly: GCA_963921515.1. Taxonomy (NCBI): domain Eukaryota; kingdom Metazoa; phylum Chordata; class Amphibia; order Caudata; family Salamandridae; genus Calotriton; species Calotriton arnoldi. The sequence continues at coordinate 122,528 of CAWUFW010020618.1, read as the reverse complement.
TCACAAATGGCATTTAGGAGTAGTACAGTTAGGTATACTGACTTCACTTCTCCTAAATGCCTTTTGTGAGTCACTAAAGTTGATAAGTCATGATTTCGTCCCAGATACCGTTTTTGTGCGGGAACCCTGTTCTGCTGCACACAAGAGGGGAAATGTAGCATTGTTCCCTGTAGTGCCAGTGTCATAGCCACTTCTCCGAGCTGTAACTTTTGGCATTGGCTCATAGTGATGCCACCCTTGGAATGGTGGTACTGCAACTGACTATATGCTAAGTGCAGTGCACCACACATCCCTAGACACATTGCCCTATCTGGTCACAGTGGTCACAGCATGAGAGGTTTCCTAATTTTGTAAGCATTGTTCGTCCCCAGGAAGGGGCTGACTGACGCCTTGCACTTTGGGGTGAATCCCTATTGCCAACTCTACTTCACTGTGGCAGACATTGTCGTTCCAATTGTGGCTGGTAGGCATGTGCCCTTACGAATCTTCATCAATTTGAATATGGTGTGCACCATCTTGGGATATGACATGCAATGCGCACCATCACAACAGGCTTTGTCCACCCTGTAGTGATGGTGTATGAATCAGGAATCAGATGAAGTAGTAGGTTTAGAAGTTTATTCCAAGTAGAAGATAGAAGCATATGCCAAGACCCCACCAGGAGCAGTATGTTACTTGCTCAGCCGAGCTCTCAACTGACTCCTAGAGTCCAGCATCCCAACATTCCAACACATCACATGAATGTTAACATTCCACAGGATAACTAGACTGGCTAAGCAGAAATGCAAGACACTACACACTCTCCCCTTTATAAAGGCATCAAAAATGCAAGGTATAACCATAACAATAAAAACATAGAGTGAACGATGGGAAGGAACATGAAGAAAAACTACAAAGCAGGAACACCAATAATAAGATGAGAAGACAACAATAAATACATAGAATAGAATGAAATGAATAGGAAGGGTAATAAACGAGAACAGCAAGAATAAGAAGGGAAAAGAACACTAATTTCATGAGGTGAATAATTACAAAATGTGAAAAAGAAGTGACGCACAATACGAAAAACAAAGCAAAGGTAAGAGAAGTAAAGCAAGGATGAAGGAAGGAAGACACGACATCTTCTCTTTCAAGGACAAAAGAGAATTAAATAACACATTCAAGGTTACAGCAGAACACACCAATTGGCCAGACTGGTATGAAGGCGTGAACCGACGAACCGAAGGCAAAGAAGAGAAACACAAAAAAAACAAGAAACGTACTCCTAACAGGAGAAAACAGCAAGAATCTCCAAGAAAGCAAAAAGAAAGGTGAGTAAACTACACCGAACAGGAGTACGAACAATTTGAAAAAGAGGGAAAACCTCAATTACCAGTGAAAATTCTCGAAAGAAACCCTTGCGCAAGGTGAAACAGAAACTGGCAGAACATTAGAAGAAGAATCATACAGGACTGTTGAAGAAAAATCATACAGAACTTTTGAAGAAGAATCACAGGAAGAGGGTCCGTGCACAGAACCATGAAGACTGATGTCAGCAACATAAAGTATGAAGCACGAAAAATGCAGATAATGAACATCCACTCACAAAATTTGCAGAGAAATGGAAAATTACATCAAGTAGTTTGAACAGTCTAACCTGCAAAGGAACGAAGTGCATCATGAAAAATAAAAAGGAAAGTATGAAAAAATGTTTGGAAAAAACATTTTGAAATAATCAAGGGCACAGTAAAACAGCGTACACCAAATACATACAAGTACTATTGCACAACATAACATAAATCAAGTGTACTGAAACAGAACTCGGTGGGCAAATCCTCACTCAAGGTGTAGCACTGTAGCAGGAAAACAATACATTAAAATAATTAAGGTGGTCGCCATTGTCCATCAGGGTAAAAATGTAGAAAACATTTTACAATAAAGAGGAAAACATACATTAAAAACAAAGCAGTTTAAAGAACTGGTACTACTCTCCGGTGAGCGACACCTCACCCGAAGTCCATGTCCACTGAAGGAACCAATTGAAAATTACATTGAAGATCCATGAGCTTAAGATGATAAACAAAGGTAGGTGAATGCAGTTCCGGAACAAAGATCAATTACGGAAGATGGAACCAAGATGACTTTTGTGGTATATAACAGCGAAGTGTTCCTGCATAGAAAGGTAACCACCTTTACTGCACCCAACTGTGAAGGCAATTGTATTAAAAATGGTATACAAATTCCAAATGGCTGTAAAAGAAATAGTACAGTACATCTTCGCAAATGGATGGCTGATCCCCCATAGGCAAACTATGGCAAACTTGGGTTTCCTCTTTTCAAAATTAAAATGCGATTGAGACTATATAATAGTTAAAGTTGCACATGCATAACTCACCCATCAGTGCCTGATAAAAACAGCACCTCACTCCGCAGCAATCGACTCCATATTCAGAGAGAACACCAGTTCACGTCATTAAAATTAACTTTATTGTCCCGTAACAGAGAACAAAACGTGACTGGCAAAGCGTGTATACCCCTAGGAGCTGAACATAAATTCAATGGAAAATGCCAAACGTAAAAGGCCAGCACGCACTCGTGTCGCCGCGCCGGATGGCTCCCGGCATCACCGTGCATCAAAACCACCACATGAACACAGATCCATGAGGAAGAACGATGTCACAGAGGATCCACAGGACGAAGAACTGAGGCAAGGTAAGAAGGCAATGGGTGTAAGAGCGCGCGCAGAAGTCCGCTCGTGACAATTTTGAAATGAAAAACAAAGGCGGTTCAACTGCCATGGCAAAAGCGCACCAGGGAGACAATGTAAAAATGGAAAATATTAAAGTACTCACTACCGATATCTCAAATCCACGCCACATCCCTGGATGACTGCCAAAGCCGATGAGTAAAACGAGGATCTCCTTCACCTTTAGAACTGTAGAAATTGTTGAAATGCACAGCGAAGGCAGTAAAACACAGAAGATCTCACTGTTTAATACACTTAACATACTGCTTGTCTCCGGTTTTGTACAGTAGTAACAGATCACGCTGAAGGCAGGAATAGGAACACAGCTGTCAGCACAGAAGCAGGAAAAATAGAAGTGCAGAAACTGGCACACAGCTGAAATCACACAGCAGATTTAAAGGAGCAGGAACTGGCATCTAAGAGTTATGGCTTCACACTTCAAGAAAAGAAGCACATAAATTGTAGTAACCCTTGACGCTCTTCCCACGCAGACGGGTGGTACTCTCCCAAGGCAGGTTACAGCAGACTTTGGTACACAATGCAGCTGCTGCAGACAGGCAAAAGAAAAACAGGAGCACAGCAGGTACAGTAACGACTTGTAGGCAGAATTGGGTTAGGTTGGGGAGAAGTCCTCCAACGCAGCAGGGCAATAAACGGTTCTCCAAGGTAGTAGAGTGGAGAGTAACCGAAAAGGCAGAAAGGCAGGTGAAATCCTCCACAGAAATTAAGAGAAGCACGCCGGCAAATTACAGCAGGGACTGGCACTTAAGGGATGAGGGCGACCAGTGGAGTGGTCCCTGGTGGGGCTCGCAGGGTGCCAGTATGCTTAGAAGGATGAAAAGGAAGTTCATTACCTTTTTGTTACTTTGGTTAGAAAGTTCATGAAGTAGCAGGCGGAAGTTCACCCAAATCGTCGCCAAAATTGTAGTGATGGTGTATGAATCAGGAATCAGACCGAAGTAGTAGGTTTAGAAGTTTATTCCAAGTAGAAGATAGAAGCATATGCCAAGACCCCACCAGGAGCAGTATGTTACTTGCTCAACCCAGCTCTCAACTGACTCCTAGAGTCCAGCATCCCAACATTCCAACACATCACATGAATGTTAACATTCCACAGGATAACTAGACTGGCTAAGCAGAAATGCAAGACACTACACACCCCATAGAGTGTGAGTAGATCTGCCAAGAGATAATTTGTAGCCATTGTAAAGGGGGACACTACTTGTGGACTGCAACAGACTTGGACATTTTTGCAAACATGCCTATTTCCTTAATGGACGTGGGGCTAAGTTGGGATGTTGCTATATTGTTGTATTGGAGCAATGAGGGCACAGCTAGTTCACACATACCCGGTCATCTCACTGCCTATATGGGTCACAGTTAAACATGTACATTTCCCTTATTTCCCTTGGTGTACCTTTTGGTCCTAGATTTTTAGAGACTCCTATACTTGATTGATCATAGACAACACACATCTGTGTGAGTGAAATGTTTTTATTTTCAAGTCTGTTGACATTGGTGAAGACTGGACCAGTACTTGTCCAAACAATCCCCACATTCCATCGATGCCCAGTGGAGGGCCAGTCAGTGTCCTTTAGGGGTAAAATGTCCTGAGGAAGAGGCAGAGTTCAGTCTGCAGGCCGATTACAGTGTAATTGGGAACAAGACATAATATGGCAGTCCATGTCGAGGTCCAAGGTGAGTGTCACAGAGTGTATCGGGGACAGTGGAAGATGATGTTACAACCCATGATGCTGAGCCCAGATCCAAGGAGAAACAGCCCATTTGGCATAGATGAATGCTACCGCTTTCTTCTTTGCAAAAATGCTGAGTCATCCACATCTTCGTCCTCCGATGTGTCATGTGCCTCACATGGGCTTGGTGGTAGATTGGCTGCAGCACTGTGAGGCACTGACACATCAGGGGGCGGAGATGTGGATGTAGGAGCTGCAGCAGCATTCATCTGTGCCAAACCTTGCTGCAGCAATGCAGTGATGATCAACTGCAGGGCATGGAAGATTCCAGCTACATTGCGTTGATGTGCAGCCGTGGCAGCCATTTGTTCCGCTTGCATCCGCTCCATGTTCTCCATTATTCGTCGCATGCGGCCAAACTCCTGGCTGCCATCGCTGGAGCCACTCTGACTGGACAGTTGTTCTTGTCTCTGAGTCATGACTCCAGCGATGTCAGCCATGGAATGTCAGAGGGCATGGAGCGGACTGTGGGTGTCTGTGATGCTCTGTAGGTGGTCCCGAATGGGATTCAGACACCCACGTATGGCATCAAGTTTGGCCGCCAGGCTGGCAAACCTCACCCGCACCTGATCAGCCATCTCCTGCTGGACCTCTACAGCACGGCGTTGAAATGCCAGTAGTGGGTCCTCAAGATCTTGTGAGACAGCTGTGGTGGTAGGTGCTTGCTGCTGTGTGGTTTGTGCAGGGGGTGGAGTTTCCACAACGCTGCTGGATTGCCCTGCTCCTGGAGATGGGGTGCTGAGTGAGTCTAGCAGCTGTTGGAGGGTGTCAGTGTTGATGGTGGCGAATTCCTCTTCTTCATCAGTGAAGAGTGGGACAGGCTGCTGTTCAGGAGGTGATGTTTCTCCCTCTGCAATATAAAGGGGAGATGCAGTTTAACTGTGTGTTTCATGTATGGACATGCATTGGATGAGTTTACAAGCAGACTGCATGACAATGTCCATTGTGACAGTTTGGGAGGAGATGCATATTTGTTGCCGGATGGTGAATATTAGTGCAACATCACGGATGTGATGTTGTAGTTGTACATTGCATGCAAATGGATAATTTCTACACACAAGCGGCACAAGTTGTGTTCTCTGTTAAGTTGTGAAAGTGATGCAGTTTGTCCCACATTGTAGTCAATGTTGAGTAGCTCAGATTTATGTGTGTGTGTGCACTGCATTGTGGTAGAGTCGCCCCAGCAGCTTTGGTATTGCTGCCCCTTTCAGGCAGTGGGCCTTTCACTCATGTGCCTTTACAATGGTGAGATGTTGCAAGGTGGGGTAAATATGGGTCTCGGTCAGAGTTGGGACACTTGTGCATTGTTTGTCAGCTGATGTCTTGTTTACATCAGGGGTTGTATGTACACGAGGAAGTGTCAGAGTGTGACCTGCTCCTTTAAGGATGAAGTCTACACTCAGGCACTTCAGTGACGTGGCCTGCTCCATGTTAATATGTTTGGGGGGCAGGCATGCTATTCATCATGCACTGACACTTGCTTTGTCAGTGTGACTCACAGACCGGCAGCTTTGCTGGGTATTGCACATGTGCATGGGTTTGGTGCGAGAATAATCATGTGTGAGGAGGGCCCCCTTTATGCACATTTGCAACGAAGGCCCACTTGCTGTTTCTATGTGTGCTGCACAATGCGGTACACATGTGCATCCAGCTAGCTTGGGCAATTGTGTTTTCTCTTGTGTGCATGTCGTCAGTCACGTTTTTTCTTGCATGCATTGCTTCCTGCCCTCCTAATGGCTTACCTGTTGTGAGTATGGTGCAGGTTGAGTTTCCATTGTTTAAGCTGGCTGTACAGACAGGGTCAACACCCATTACACTCAACGTTGACCCCACGTGTGGTGTATGAGTGGGCCTGGATTTAATGGATGTGGATTTACTGAGGTGTATTAGTGGTGCTCAGGCACTGTCTCTGTCCCCCTCCCAACAGATGCCAATGGCAGGGTGATGTGTGTTTGTGTTATTGCCACGCAGATGGTCACATGGATGATGCATGCTGTCATGGGTCAGATTATTGGATGCCGGGCTTTGCGTGTGGATGATAATGACCATGAGTGCATATCTTTTCACTGACACTGTTGACTTACCAAACTGATAGGTTTACATGCACATAATGGTGTAATGGGCAAATCACAGCAGTACTGGTGGGGAATGCAGCTTTCTGTATGGCAGATGTGTACACTTGATAGTGGAGGAGTGCTATTTGGCCTAAGGGGTGATGGTGCTATTTAGCTACTTGTCATTATTTGGTGCTACTTTTCTATCCTTGCTTGTTGTCATACTTACGTTGTCATACATCTATACAGGGATATTGTAGTTCTGTGAGTATGGCACACGGACAAGTAATGTGGTACATGTTTGGGTGACACATTCCTGAAATGCATTGTCCATGCACTGTGGTTTTGTAGGCATATCCCCCCTGCTCATTGTATTACATCACATTTTGAATCAAGTCTGCTGATTGTGTGCATTGTGGGATATGCACCTTTTAGCCAGTAGGCTACATGATCACTTTGTTGTGACAATGCATGTGTTTATGGTATGCAGAATCACTAGATGCTTTCTCACGTAGTGTACAGAGGACTGCATCTCCAGTATGAGCAAGCGGGAACATTAACTGGAGATGCGGCAGGATATCTACATGGCCCCCTTGCCTCAACACCACGCATATACGAATGGTCTGCACCGGCCCGCCAAAATGAGGATGCAGTGTGTATGTGACTGATCATGTGCATGGGTGGGCATGCCGCCAGCAATGTCAGCACACATGCACCATTGTGCCCGTGTGTCTGAGTTGTGTGCAAGATTGTGTATGTGCAGTAGTGTCACCCTTGATGCACATGCACAATATTGCACACAACTCAGACATACGAGAACATGCACATGTGTGGTGTTGAGGCAGGGGGTCATTTTGACACCCTGCCGCATATCCAATTAATGTGGCCCTTTGCTCTTTCATGTAGCCTTTATTTTGTGGTCTGATATGATACTTGGACTATATCCTCCTGGGTGTTTGGGGGGGCTGTTGTTGGCTTCTGTACTGGGTCCAGCTTCCTCCATGCTTTATCTCAATTGTTTCTTTTTTTTTTTGTGTTTGGGCTGCTTAGCTGGCGTTTTATAATGGTTTTTCCCGCCTAATGTGAAAAAAGGTGCGCTGACCCTAATTAGCGTGCCGTTCCTGGTCGCTAATTGGCCCATCGCCACTTTTTTCACGTTAGTGTGACGATTTTTATCGCTGTGCCGCTAATCTTATCGCCGGACATTTCACACGGTAGGGGAAACTATCGCCTGTTAGCGGCGTGTTGTGAATACGCCGCTAACACGGCGATAGGTGCCCGCGGTACACGGCGATAAAAAATCGCACGCTAACTGAGGTTAGCGAGAGTTTTCGCCATTTGTTGTGAATATCCCCCTGTGTGGCTTATATATTAGAGGCTTACGCCGCCAGGGCGTCATTTTTCCTGATGCTCTGGTGGCACAAACCTCTCAACCATATCCACGAGGCCACGTACAGCCACTTTGTGTGGCTTTGCTTGGCCTTATAGACAAAACAACACAAGTCACTGCGTTGCCTTCCTCTGCACCAGGGAGGCGTTCCATTAGCATTGCTATGGGTTTTCCCACGAAACACCCATGGATTTTGACACTGCCCCAGATTTACTCAATCACGTAAACCTAGGGCAGCGCCAAAACCTTACACCTCCCCAGAGCAGGCATAATGAGGAGAAATAATTGTTTATTTCTCTTTTCATGTGTGCTACATTCTGTCACCATTTTTCGATTTCTCCTACTGATAAGCCTTTTCTTTAATACGGGAAAATAATTCATTTTAAAACAAGTTTTCAATCACATAAACAACAAAGCTATAGTTTGTACAGGCAGCTCTGAAAAGAAATTCATGAACTATTCCAGCACCTCAGACTTTAAAATGGAATACAGGAATAGTATGTTCTTTGCAGCAGCAACTCCTGATTGTGTTTCTAAAAAGAATGGGGCATATTAGCAAGACCCACGTTAAAATTATCGCCGTTTTAGCGGCAGGAAACTGCCGCTAAAACGGCGATAATGGGCTTGCTAATATGCGTTATGGAATTCAATAGAAGCCCAGGTTAGATGTGCAGGACATCTAACCTGGGCTTCTATTGGAATTCTATAACGCATATTAGCAAGCTCATTATCGCCGCTTTAGCGGCAGTTTCCTGCCGCTAAAACAGCGATAATTTTAACGTGGGTCTTGCTAATATGCCCCAATGTGTGTCTCACCCCAGGGCTGGGTGAGCTGAAGGAATCTTTAAACACTCAGGGGTAGATTTACAAGCCCCTTGCGCCACTTTTGCGTCATTTTTAACATGGGAAAAGTGACGCAAAAGTGGCGCAAGGGACTTGTAAATAAGCCCCTCAGTTCATCAGGCAGGCCCAAGCCTTCCAGTCCACTGGTTGTTTTCCCTGTGTGGCCAGTCTAGCCCGGACTGCCCTTCGCCTGTATCCCAGCCCTCCTTTCCATTGATTTAGCATTCTGCGGCCCTGCCTCGCCCCTTCCTTTGTACTGCTTCTTTCAAGCTCTGTCTAGCCTGCACACAAACCTCTCCCAAATCCAATATGTGCTTTGTATCCGTTTATTGCACGCTTTAGGTACTGCTCCATATGCTGCTGAACTAATTGCACCAAATTTGGGTGAAAATAATATCATGCCCCGCTAGTAGACGTGGGTTTAAACTCCAAATATAAGCTAATAAGGATGTTTTTTTTTCATTACCACGAACATGGGGAAACATTCAGCATGTTTGAGTAAATGGATGCAATTATAACAGTCAATTTTTCAGTGTCAATTATTTTGATCCTATTCAATATAAAATCCGCAAACGCGATTGTATTCACACTCTTCACCTCAAAAAATCCATGGCAAAGTGATTGGTTTCCGATAAAAAAAAATTAAGCCACTCTCTTTGATGACATGCTGTGCACCCAGAGCAAAATTAATTAACCTTTGTTCTCGAGCTAGTGAAAGCCACATGCAGTAGAGTCCAATGCTCCTAATTTTATTGGATGGTAAAAATCAATAGACAGCAGGGCTGAACGTGAAGGCTAACATTCTTAGAAGGCACATACGTTTTAGAAACGAAAGCGCAGTTTAGTTTATACATATTCACTGTGCCGTTATAGAAAGAAGCATAGTCAAAGCCCATGCACAAGCATGCATGGCTGTATGCGTTTGCAAAGTATCATTCTGACAACATGCTACACTGGTCATAGGAAGCCCAGTCACGTGGTATTTGTAACCTGGTTTGGCAATTGAATTAATCCGACCGATGTATCGTTGAGAATGCTTTCTGTGTCGGTCTACAAACCCTTTGGCCCACGTCGATGTGTCTTTAATTCAAAGTATTCAGTTTATTTCAACAGCGAAGGAGAATTATCAAAAATATGAATGAGCCGGCCCTCCATCTCGTACCTACACAAGAAGACCATTTGTTTGTATATCCTATGAACCACTGACCCTTCCAACTGGATTACCAAACTGATGGAAAAAGTAAAGGGTACGTGCATGGAAAAGGTTCTTTCATTTAAATGGGCCATCCAGGGTAGAAAAAACAATATTTCTCTTTGCCCTGTCCTGCATCTCTAACAACCAACAACAATAGGCATTCTAGAATGCTAGGGCCTTATTATGACTTTGGTGCTGTGGTAGTGGTGCCGCCATGCTGCCGCCCCACAGCGGTGCCTTTAAAATAAGCACTGCAATGAGAACATCAAAGCATGTTCCTGCGCGGACCAAAATGCACAATGTTGTCCATTTCAATCATGGGGGTGCATGCAGACAGGGGGCACACCATGTGCTCCCCTGCATGCACCCCATGGTGCAGAGGCAACGGGGGGCCCTGAAGGGCCCCATTGTTTCCTCACCACAACACTTTTCATGGTGGTTGCACTGCCATGAAAAGAGTGGTGGTGAGGAATTTTGTAATATGCTTGGCGGGCCGCAGCGGCCCCGCCAAGCATATTGCGGCCTCAAGATCGTCACACCACCGCCAGGGATCATCTCTGATCCCCGCCGGTTGCAGTTGTCCCAGGGCAGCCGGCCACTTCCATGCCCCCACGAGTCTGGCTGTCCGTGGACTGCCAGATTCGTAACAAGCCCCTTAGTTTTTTTGATGATATCAACTTGGACTTTGAAATCTATTGTGACATTTTTCACTGAATGGCCTCTTTAATGTATTTTCTGTTATGCAAGGGATTATTAAAAATAGATAAGCTAGTTAGAATATACTGAAGAAAGTCCAAGCCATCACTGCGGCTGCCCAGGAAAATATTTCATTGTTCATAGTCATGCTTGACTCGTAGAAGGCATCTGACACTCTTGACTGGAACTGCATTACCATGGTTATGAAAAAGAGGGTCTTGCCCCAAATCGTATAAGATATTTCAAAACAAATAGTGTTTCACTTCATCACTTAGAATTTGCTTTGCTGTCAATGATGGTCCACAACCCTTTCAAAATTGTGGTGTAGGTGTCATTGCTGCCCGCTGTCCTTTGTGTTGTTGTCCTCATTGTCGAACCACTAGGATGCAGAATTATACAGAGCACTAACTTCAATGGTTTAGGAATAAATACAGATCTTTATAAAGAAGTGTTTGCTGGTGATATTACCTCATTATGCAACAACTCTAGGCGCTATTGATGTTGATTGAGGTTAAAGGTTCTCTAAACTCTCAGTAATTAATATCAATTATCAAAATCCAAATCATTAAACATTACAAAATCAAAGAAGTAGCTGAGCTTCTGACAAAAACCTAGGTTTCACTGTGAAAAAGAGGACACAAGGGAGAGCCCCAGTGTACCATGGTCCCCCTAGGATCGCTGATGACCTTCAGCAGAGTGACAAAAAGTAAGATTAATACAAGATAAATATAGTAAAGGAGGCTCCTCAGCAGAGTCCTCTGCTGTACACCTGAGGGAGCAGCCTCACAACAAGCAAGTCCACATCAGATGTGTCCAGATACGAAGCGATCCTGCTGACTATGATTTCTACGGTAGGAGCTCAAAATAACTCCCAAAGAAATCAATGATACAGTGGAGTCAAAATAGGAGGAAACTGTGGGAGATCAAGAGAGCTGAGGCACAGGCAAGACCCTTGAAAGACATTTGCAGTCTCCTCTATCCACCAATCAGTAGGCTGCCTTGCATCTACAATGGCACTTCGGTGCTGAGACAGAATATCGAGTTGGAAATGTCCACAGCAAGAATATTATGGTCAAGAACATCGAATGTAAGGTAAGAAATATCGTTTTTAAAAATATAGAAGTCATTAATATTGTTTTCAAAAATATAGATGTTTAAAATATCGATTTTTTAATTAGTGTTATGTATTTTAGTTTATATTTTAAATGTATGTGATGTATTTTTTTGTATAAGTATTGTTTATGTTTTTTAATATGTGTTAAATTTTTAGTAGTTGTGAATTTTATTTTAATTACATTTTGCAGTTTTCTAGTTCCGTAGCGGATTGTGAGTTTATAGGGGAATAGGGTGGGAAGTAATTTAATTATAATAAATTAATGATTTTTTTATTCATTTAATTTAGATTGTGTAGCATTAATTGTGGGAAGTAATTTATTTGTAATTGATTATTAATTAGTTCTTAATTAATATTAATCAATTGATAGACAATTAATTACGGAAATTGTGTAATTAATTTTAGGTGCGGGTTGTGGGGTTTATAGGGGTAAAGGGGCCCATTACGATACCCGGCGTAAATAAATCCGCCAGGCATGGAAGCGGCAAAAATCCGCCCGCACACACCGCCTGAACACCGACCACGCCATTACGATTACACAAACCGAAAACCGCCATCGGCGGAAAAGCACACAAAATACCGCCCGCCAACGTCCGAGTCGGAGTCAAACCGCCCGCCACGGACGGAAACACGCACGACAACACAAAACCGCCCGCCCTCACGGCCGACACACCGCACGTGAAATTACGATCGCACCGACATGAGCGCGGAAAAACCACAAATATACCGCCCGCCAGCGCAAACAACGCCGATGAGAATCGACACGGCAGAAGCCATGGCACCAACGTACCTGCACAGAAACCATCCGCACACAAAACCAATAGCACACAACATGGCCAACAAGTCCACACAGCAAGGCACGCACAAATACACAAGCACAGTACACATCCCGAAAACACCCCCCGGACAAACAAAAAATACAAAGGCCAGAACCCCAGACACAACACACCTGAAAACAACAGACCATGAGGACACACCCACATAGGTGAGTACAAAAGCAGCACTCCCACAGACCACAACCCCTTGCTACATTGCAAACCAGAGAGGAGAGGAGAGGACACAGTGACACAGCAAGGACAGCAGCACACCACAGAAACGCACACATCACAACCACCACCACCACCACCACCACCAAACACCGGCACCACAAACCCCCTGCACATTACACAACACACACCGCACCAGCACCACAAACACCATGGCACCACAAAGAATGCCCAAGTTCACGCCCATGGAGCTGACGGTCATGGTCGACGAGATCATCAAGGTGTACCCACAAATCTATGGGAACATGGTCCAGCACACACCACTAGCCACCAGAAACAGAATGTGGAACCGGATCGTAGACCAGGTCAATGCAGTCGGGACCCTGCCCAGGAACAGAGTAGAAATTAACAAACGTTGGAATGACGTAAAGAGCCTGGTCAAGAAGAAGGAGGGCAAAAACAGAGAGCTGGCTGCCGTCACTGGCGGAGGGAATCCCGCGCTCTTTAAGACCTTCAAAGCGTGGGAGGAGAAGGTGCGAGTCGTAATACATCCGGAGATCCTCGCCGGATTAGCAGGGGAGTGGAGGCTGGTAAGTACAAACTAATGTATACCAGCACACCGCTATGTACTCACATGCGCAACTACCATGCCACAGCTCCCAGGGACAAACACCCCCATGTCCAGCACACAATACACAACACATCACACACACATGCAACAGACACCACCACACACAGCCCAAACCGAACAACTGTAAGATGCGTGGGGACATGTGTACACTCAGCCAGCCACGTAACCACCAACAGGTCCCCAAATATGCCAGAAGCGCCACAACGAGCACCCACCACACCCATGTGTCCGCCACAGCTGCACTAACCGACAAGTAACAGGTAAGTGGCAGGAACACAAAGTGCAGTGGGTGGGAGGGTGGACAGCCCAAGTACAACACACACCAGGCCCCAGTCCCACAGCACAGCAAGGGAGGAGCATCCCCACACCCCACAGCCACGTGTCAGCCACCGCAGTGCACAACGACAGCCGAAAGGCAGACATCACGGTCCACAGCAATCGGTGTCAGTGGGTGTCCAGCCACCCCCACGACCCACAACACCCCCCCACCCCCACAGACCTGCAACATGGAGCACCCCCGCTTAGAGCCATGTGGCATCCAGTACAGTGCACGCACGAACAACTTGCAGGTGGGAAACTGGACAGGGCTGGATTACTGGAGGCATGAGGACCATAACACGACCAACACATGGGACATGTCACGTAGCAGACGAACACGCAGCACCGCCCACCGTCACGAACAAGTGAACAATGTGCACACGGACATGAACAACAGACTCACACCCCACATGACCCATCACAGACATAGCAACACCCAAGGAGCCACGTCTGCATGCACAAGCCACACTGAATATAGTCCCACACGGCAGCCACTGTGCAACTCATCACACAGAACCGAAACACCATTGAAGTCCTGTCCATGTAGCCCCTACTGCCTGTCAACCACACACCCCACAACTACGCCTATGTAAGACAAACAACACTAGACGCAACAGAGCGGAACAACATAAATGCACACGAACACCACTGAACCCATCAAACTCACAGACACACCATGCACATACAACATACCATCCATCCCATCCGTCAGCCCCAGTCTCATGAAAGGCATGTCATCCGCACAGCTGCCACACATACAGCAGTCACGCTAAGATACATGCCCATGACCAACCATGTGCCAGAAGTCAATTAAGCGCTACGACACACTGTGAGCAACAACACACAACATGGGCCACACTCCCCGAGCACTGCAGTGATGCACATGGCACAGGGCAGCACGCACACCAAGGAGATGGGACAACTGCAATACGTTGGCTGGCACACAACTATCACTCACTCATAACGATGCGTCCAATGCCATGTCCAGTAATCACAACAGACAGCAAATATGCAGGCCATGTCAAGCATGCACACACCTCAAACCATGCACTGTCATGCTGCCACAACACATGTCACGTTCGGCACCCATGGCTCACAGCATGTACCCCAAAAGCATATTCCCTCCCAAATGCGAATCTGGGGCATGGCCCCCATGTTGCCATATGCGTTCCTAAGCGTTCCATTTGAACCCCAAAACATATTCCCTCCCAAATGCGAATCTGGGGCATGGCCCCCATGTTGCCATATGCGTTCCTAAGCGTTCCATTTGAACCCCAAAAGCATATTCCCTCCCAAATGCGAATCTGGGGCATGGCCCCCATGTTGCCATATGCGTTCCTAAGCGTTCCATTTGAACCCCAAAAGCATATTCCCTCCCAAATGCAAATCTGGGGCATGGCCCCCATGTTGCCATATGCGTTCCTAAGCGTTCCATTTGAACCCCAAAAGCATATTCCCTCCAAAATGCGAATCTGGGGCATGGCCCCCATGTTGCCATATGCGTTCCTAAGCGTTCCATTTGAACCCCAAAAGCATATCCCCTCCCAAATGCGAATCTGGGGCATGGCCCCCATGTTGCCATATGCGTTCCTAAGCGTTCCATTTGAACCCCAAAAGCATATTCCCTCCCAAATGCGAATCTGGGGCATGGCCCCCATGTTGCCATATGCGTTCCTAAGCGTTCCATTTGAACCCCAAAAGCATATCCCCTCCCAAATGCGAATCTGGGGCATGGCCCCCATGTTGCCATATGCGTTCCTAAGCGTCCCATCTGAACACCAAAAGCAAAGTACAAACCAGACCCAGGATGGGCCAGGAGCCCGCATACACCAGAGTCACAATAAGTAGGGGCACAGCAACACACCCATCGGCATGGCCAATCCGTCCCATGCCACATGTGCACAGCACACAGTCCCATTGCCAAGCACACACAACTACAGATGCTACAGCCACACACACGCCTCTGGGAACCCCATGTACGAGATTGCACGAACTGTCAATGTCAGACGACAAATACATACTTCGCCAGGTGCAACACAATAACAAATCTCATTCTCTCCACAGGTGACGAACTGCTGGATGCTGGGGATGGAGCCAGCAGCCAGCACAGCCAGCCTACAAGCCCCCAACGAGGACACACGGATCTGGAGGATCTGTCCTCCTCTTCGGACACGGACCACCAAGCAGGCCCATCTGGTGTGGCAGGGCCCAGCCGCTCCCCAGGACCCCTCCTACCCACCAACCCATCATCCAGGGCTGCTGAACATTCCCAGCCCCCTGCTGCCACTGTCGTTGCAGCCACACCCACGGTCATTGTGGCCACTACCACTGCCGCAACCGCCACCATCGCCGCACCGACCACCACCGCCGCCACCACCGCCACGTCTTCGCTGGCATCAGCCCCAGCGCAGGTGGTGGCCCGGCCGACTGGATCCACCCTGGGAGCCACAGCGAGGACCGTGGTGAGCAATGTGGCTAGTGGGCAGGCCGGTGGCAGCAGGACTGGTAGGAGGAGCAGGGTCAGGGAAACGCCAGCCTCCCCTGGGAGCCATGCCCTGCCTCAAATGGCCAGAGTCCTTGGGGCCTATGAAGAGGCCCAAGGACAATGGGTCCGGTCTGCTTCAGACACGCGTGAGGTGCTGGGGGTGCTGAGGTCCATGGACGCCCGTATGGGCCAAATCGTGGACCTCATGGGACAGCTGGTGGTGGCGGTGAGGTCACAGCCAGGGACAGCAGCTCCCCCTCCGCACCACCTGCCGGGGCGCAGGGTGGAGCAGCAGTGTCCAGTTCCCCTGCGTCCACAGCCAGTGAGCACACCTCAACCACCAGCATGTGGCAAGCAGGCACCCCCCCTCGCAAACGTGGAAGGGGCCGTCCGAAGTGGAAACAGATCTCCCGGGAGGACTTCGCACGCTCCAAACGCAAGTGAGGCAGCCAGCCAGCCTTCCGCCAGCCTTCCTTGACCAGCCACTGCATTGACTTGGACTACGATCCCACTCCACACAGCCATCTGGATGGCATGTGTGTGTTGGACTATGGACATAGAACCAGTGGGTACACCCTGATCATCACGCAGCCATGACCGACAGCTCATTGTCACTGCACGCACCACTTTTGTCATCACCTTACACACAATCACATGTCACAGTTTGTAATAAATGCACCTTTTTCACTAACTGCTGTTTGTGCCCTGTGTTTTATTTGTACGGAATACAACGGCCACCTTGGGCGGAAAGGCACCTGATGCGTGGCATGGCAATTGAATCCGGAGGGCCTGTAGGGACCTAGGGGTGGGAGACAGAACAGGAGCACATTCAATGAGTGTGTCACACACCCATCACACAGTACATGTCAACAACTACAAGCAATGTACACACATCGCACAGAGCAATAGGGCACAATGCCACAGCCACCAACAGTGGCATACTACCCTGGCCATGGAGCGTTGACACACAGCACGCAGTGAACAAACGGCCACCCTGACACAGCACACACACACCTGCACAGATACAGCCACATCAGCCGTCGTACATGGACACTCACTGTCAAGTGAAGTAGCGGGCGATGAGCTGCTGCCGCACATTACCAGCTTCCTCCTCTCCGCTGTCCTCCTCACTCGAGCTGTCCTGGTCTGCGGGCTGGGGCCCTGGTTGATCTCCGTCATCCACGATGAGGGGGATCTGCTTCCGAATGGCCAGATTGTGCAGCATGCAGCACGCCACCACTATCTGGCACACCTTCTGTGGGGAGTACGCCAGCGCACCCTCGGTGCGGTCCAGGCACCTGAACCTGGACTTGAGGAGGCCAAAGGTACGCTCGACCACACGTCTGGTCCTCCCATGTGCCTCATTGTAGCGATCGTCTGCTGGGGTGCGAGGATTCCTCAATGGACTGAGCAGCCATGCCCCATTCGGGTACGCAGAGTCACCTGGGTGTGAGGGACACAGAGAACCGTTGCAATTCCAACTGGACAGGGGACAGCATCGCACAACCAGCACGCTACACCACTCCACATACTCACCGACAATACAGGCACGATCCTGTTGCATATTGGACATCAATCGTGGCAAGATGCTGCTGCGCATTATGTGTGCGTCATGGGCCGAGCCTGGGAACTTTGCACACACGTGGGTGATCACCATGTCCGCAAGGCACACCACTTGCACATTCAGGGAGTGCGTGTGCTTCCTGTTGCGGTACAGGTGCTCAGTGGCCTGTGGTGGAACAAGGCCGACATGTGTGCAGTCAATGGCTCCAACGACGTGTGGGATTCTGCCAAGGGCATAGAATGCACCCTTCACTGCCGCCAATTCACGAGCCCTGGGGAAGCGGATGTACCTGTTTCGGTACAGCATCATGGCTGCCAGTACATCCCTCAGCACCTTGCTGAACATGGGCTGGGACATCCCTCCTCCAATGCCCACTGTGTGCTGGAATGACCCAGTGGCGAAGAAATGCATGGCGGCCATCACCTTAGCCGTGGGGGTGACAGCAGTCGGATACACCCTGCGGGGACGGAGATGGGGTTCTAACATGGCACACAGTCGATGCAGGGTTGGCCTGTCCAGCCGAAACTTCCTAATAACCTCTGTATCGTCCATGTCCGCCAGCAATTGGTATGGGCGGTCAATGTTCGGTCTCCGCCTAGGGACAATGGCAGAGGACACATGTCAAAGCAACACGACACATAGCAATTTCGCATACACATCACTGACATGACTGAGCAAGCACATGAGCCACAGCCCAGCTGTCAAGCTGGGACGGCACGGCCACAATACACTTACACAGGTCTCCCAACAATGGCAATGGCTAGTGATACAAACCACTGCCATGTGCATGCACATGGGGATCTAGGCCCCAATGACTTGCGGGCGTGCTGATGGGGACTGACTGCATATCCGTCAAGCGGCAACGCCACGGCAACATGAATGTCTGCTGAGCATGGAACTGCTTCCGCGGCTGGATGAGTATGGCACACGGCACGACGACGATGTGGGCACAGGCTGAGCGGCCAAAACAAGTGGGACCTGTGGCACGAGGGGATATGAGACAGTAGTAGGTGTCAGCACTGCACCCTATGTACAGCACTGTACGGATCACACCTCCCGAAACATTGACAGGTGTCCACATTGACAGCCCCATGCCAAGACGGCTGTGTGCTTGCAGTCACACGTCACAGGTGAGAGGTTACATTGCACGTGCCAGGTGGCAGACGTACATAGTGGGAGCTGGCATGTGTGTGCATGTGTCTCCTGTTCAGGATCCACCAGATGGGCGCTGACTCTGTACTGACCATTGGACACAGCATGTTCCGTGGAAGGCTTGTGTGTGTGGGATGGTGGCACTGGATGTGCCTCCGTTGGGTGGGGGGCCATGCACAGGGCGGGTACGTCGATGATTGCGCATTGTTGGTCACGGTGGGTGCACCAACTGAAGATGTGTTGCCCTGTGTTCAATTCCTATGTCCGCATGATGATGGACTGTAGATGTGGGCAGACTACACATTGGTCGATGTGCTGTCTATATGCATGTGCCTTCACACCAGGCACAGCTGCCCCTGCACATGTGACCCCTGCTGGACTCGCTGCTGGGTCTGTGGAGCTGATGCACCTTCTGCACGTGGGGCGGACAGCTCTCCTCACTTCCCTCATTGCGCATGTCATGACTTTGCCGCAGGTGACATGGATCATGGAGGGCCCACATGTACGCGTGGGTAGGCTACACATGATTGTACACTGGTCGCCACCCCCAGTCAGTGTTTCGAATGGGAAGGTTGTCGTGCTGGTGGTATGTTCGATGTGGCGGATGGGCGGGCCTAGGTGCGGGCTTACATTCCGGACATGGGGGTAGTTGGATTGGCGACTAGTTGCAGTACACACGGGACACGTCTCTTCCTTTCCACATCTGGGTCATCCCTTGTACTTACTGACAGTGATACAGTCATCTTCGCCCCAGCCCTCATGTCCTCCCCTCGCTCCCCCAATATGCATGCTCACCTGCGAGGCTAGCGCCTGCACAGGCAGCCCCAAGCTCGCACCAGAGAGGGCAAGGAGTGTATGTGTGGGTCCAGTTGCACGAGTGGGCTGTCTCAGGGTATGATGTGTGGCGGGACGCCGTCCGCCTGCGTGGTGCCCCAAATGGAGACCCGGCCTGCATGGACTATGCATCACAGTCTTCGCCTTCCGGATCCGCCACCTGCGACACCCAGTGGCTGTGGCTGCCCTTGCGGCCAGGCCGCGTCCGTCTGCGGCTGATGGCCCACACATTCACTCTTTGGCCCCTCTGGGGAGGGCTCGGGGGTGGTGGCGCACGCGCTTGCACTTAGTCGCAATGGCATGTGGCGTGGTTGGTATGATGAGCAATGGATGGGATGGTGCGAGCCACCTCCCGTGACGTCAGTGCTGCTCGTGCTGTGGTGCGTCCCCCCTACACTTCCATTTGACTTGTGCCATGCTAGACGTTGAGGTTCTATTGCCTGCGTGATATGACCAGGAGGAGCGCGAGGAGACCTCTCACACACCATGCTCCACTGCCATCCCGTGCCCTGTATCGCCTGTGCGGATTGACTATGTTGGGGTTACACCTGGTCGACTGGGGCTGTGTGTGCCTTGTCAAGGGGCATGGCGGGCGCACAACAGGATCCAGCTTGTCCACAGAGGGTGGGCTGAGGTGCGCCTGGTACCGCTTTGTACGTGTGCCCGGCTGCTGTGCACACACGTGTTCACTCCCCCGACAGGTGTCCTCTCACAATGCCCAGGAAGCGGTGGTGTACTGTTCATGACCCCTCCCAACACGGCGTGCTCCAACTTGGCATGTGCGCATCTACCCGTCGCACCCACCCACCTGAGCACTGCGTCCATACGACTTCACACGACACATGTGTGTCTTCCACAGTAGTGCTACTCATTTGCGTTGACATCCAATACCAGTGGACTACATGGTCATGTCACGACTGCCGTGTACTTCACATACTCTCATCCTCTCTCATTCGTACTTGTGAAATGAGTCAGCGGAGACAGTTTTGGTTTCAAACATTATATTGAGTCTTCTGTCCTCTGTGATGCAGTATAGTGGACACTACTGGCAGCGGAATACATGTTGAGGATATACTGAGCATGATTGCAAATGGGATAGGGTGTGGGGTTACATGTGATTGGCTGTTGCATGTGGGATGTGGGCTTCAGAGTGACATCTGCTTGGCCAAGGCTGTGCTAATGTACATTTACGTATAGCTGCGGAGCTGCGGACTTTGACACAGACGTTATACATGTAGCCTACCAGACCGCTTGGCATCATGGGCACAGTCCATCTCAGTTCCATGTGACAGGTTTGCTGCGGTTGTTCCTCATGCACGCGTGCATGTGAGATGACATCAGGGCATGTGCTTGCGTGCATGCAGCGGCGTGCCACTTGTTGTTGCACTGTGGTGGTTACTGGACATGTCACAGTCACTGGGGTCGTGTTGTTGGTGTATGCACTTGTCGTCCATGCAAAGGTCCTGGTATGGGATCCCGGGGCGGGGGTGGGAGGGGTGCAGCACCCACAGACTCCAGGCGACCTATTCATGTCCACTGAGCGGTGTGTGTGTCCATGGGCGCTGGATCCATGTCGTTTCCTGGTTGTTCGTGCAGTTCCGTCCATGTGGGTGCGATACACAGAGCCCATGCCACTGCCTCCCACGATGCATGCGGTGTTCCTGGATGTGATGGGGAACAGTGTGCATGTCCCGGTCATATCCGATGTCATGGCGATGTCGTTGATGGTGTGGTTACAGTTGCCGGTCGTTTGGTATGGCTGTTGTGGTGGTGACTGGCCAGTCCGTGCGGAAGCTAAGCATGGGTGCGGGGTTGGACATCATAGGTCACTCGGGGAACCTGCGTTGTGGTCCGACGAATTTACAGGTTGTCAGGTATGCGATGCCGTCCAGCAGGGCTTCCATGTCATTGGTGGTGTACATGTTTGCCAGCCAATGTAGCGGATGGTGGCTGTCAAGGTGTTGTTCGTAAGTTGTCCCTTGGAGGACCATGATGGGGCATGCTGGGTGACATTCGATGTAGCTGTTCTCGATGATCCGTCGTGTGGAGGCACAGTGGTCCCATTTCAGTGCGGGTGCGATGTTGGCCACATACGCCATGCCCCCATAGGCAGAGCAGGCCCTGTCGTGTGCGTCCAGAGGGAGGAGTAGTGGTAGCAGGTCCGCCTTCAGACATGCCGGGTTGGAGAGGCATATCTCGACGGGATGCTGGTAGGGACACCTCCGACAGTAGAAGACGGGCATGACGCAGCTGAACAATGTGATGCGGTAAGTCAGTCGGTAACTTACGTTCAGCAGGGACAGGAGATCGCATCCCAATGTATGGAACAGGTTGGTTTTGTACAGCTTGAGCTGTTCGGCGTAGTTGGGTAGGTGTGTTGCGGTTGCCATTTCGCAGCGGTTCGTTGAGGTGGCGTGCTCCGGCTGTGTGTGCAGTCTGCAATGTGCACGCTCCGAGGTTGCTGTGAGCTCTGTGTAGTCGTAGGGAGACAGGACTTGTGTTCTGTTGGCTTGTTTGGAGGACACGGGCCCTCTTCCCACATGCTTCTCAGACAGTTCAAGGTCAGTGATGTGTGACTCCTTCCAATTAACTTGCATGTGGCCGACATGGGGGAGTGTTTTCTTCTTTCTTCCCCGTCCGTTGTGTGCTTCTGTGATATGCGCTATCTGCCCTGTGGTCGGTCTCCTCGGCATGCCTGTGTTGGTCTATTCTTGGACAATGGCTGTATTCACCGGCTTCTGTCGTAGGGCTGTGGTTTCGGAGTTGGAATGGAAGGTCATTCAGTGCTGTCTGCTCTCCCTTGTGTGGGCGGCAGGCTGCCTTTCCGCTCTGCGTTGGGCCTTGTGTGTGAATGTTATTCTTGGGCCACCTGTTGTCGGTCCCCGGGCTCTTTGGTGTTCCGTTTTATATGTCTTGTTCATATGTGCAGGGTGGTATGGGTGTTACTGGCGTTCCTCTTCCCGAAGGGGCCCTGCTTCTCCTAGTTGGTGTTGCCGCCGCTGTGTGCTACGCCATGTTTGTTACACTGGGGTGTGTCCTGCTGTTGCGTGTCTTCACTGACATGTGTGCGTCGGTTGTGTGGCGTTGGGTGTTGTCCGTGAATTGGGCGTTGGGGACATGTCTGTGGCAGGCCTGTCACGTGTCATGTGCGTTCGGGGTGGGGCTGATGTGTGTGCTGCTTGGTTGTGTCCCTGTGTCTGTGTGCGACGCATGCATGGCGCTGCGGTTGGCCTCTGCGTTGTGCGCATGTGTGGCGGCGTCATCGGCGCTTTGGGGCCGTGACGGGGTGGTTGGTTCCTATTCCCAGGTGGTGTGTACACATGTGTTCCGCGATGTTACGATTTGGCCTGTGTGTCATATGTGGATGCAATGGTGGATGTGTAGTGTACACGCGCTGGTGGGGGGTTGTCCGCTTTTTCCGCCCTTGCACTGTGTGCGCTGTTTGTGTGCACTTGTTGTGTGTGTGCCTACCTGCGTCTCCGCGGTACGTTGCGTCCTTGGTGGTGCATCAGCAGAAGCATGGGGAGGGCCTGCAGTGCTGGATTCATGCTCGGGGAGCCGCTTCTTCGTTGTCCGTGCTCGGCATCCGTGTTACCGCTTCGGTTTGTCGTACGGTATCTCTTGGCCATGGGAGCCGTTTGTTTGCGGCACCGTAATTTATGCGCCGGGCGGGACGTGTTTCGTCGGACGGTGTGTGTCAGTTGGGCTGCGCCGCTACGTGTACGGGCGCACTTTGATGGCGGACGGTGTTGCTGGCTTGCCGGCGGTGTTTGGCCTACTTTTCGCATCGTAATTGGACGGGCGTGTGGACTGCTGCGTGCCGGCGGTAACTGGTGCTTTTTGCATCCGCCAGCACGGCGGTGGTGCTTCCGCCCGCCATCGTAATGTGCCCCAAAGGGTGGGAAGTAATTTATGTTTAATTAATTAATAATTCACTGTTAATTTATAGTGACTAATTAATTGAAAATTATTCATGGTAATTGTGTAATTTTTTTTAGGTGTGGGTTGTGGAGTTTATGGGGTAAAGGGTGGGAAGTAATTTTTGTTTAATTAATTAAAAATTAGTTGATCATTAATATTAATTCATTAATTTATATTTAATTAGGGTATTTGTTTATATTTTTGTGTGTGTAGGTTTTATTGTTATAGGGGTACAGTGTGGGAGTAAATAAATTTTATTTACTTTATAATTAGTTGTTAAATACTATTAGTTTTTTACTTGAAAATAAGTTTTAATTGTGTAATTCATTTTTTTACAGTTTAATTTTAGCTGTGGGTTGTGGGGATTATAGGGGTAAAGTGTGAGAAGTTAAATAAATTTTGAGGTTTAATTTGTTTTTTAATTAATAATATTTCTTTAATTGGTAATTAAATATGTTAGTTGAGGAAGTATTTTTAAAAAAATGTAGATGTGAGTTGTGAATTTTGTGGTGTTATAGGGTAGGAAATAAACAAAGTAAATTTATGTAATAATTAATGTTTTTGTTTCTAAATAGTTTTTAATTAAAAATATTTATTTGTTTGGAAATTATTTTTTATTTCATTTCATATAATATTTGTAGGTATTTGTTATATGTATTTAACATTATAATATGTTTTTTTTTTTAAATTCAGGGCCTGATTCTGATGCGGTTAGGAAGGCCTCCTAGCGGCATTTGCTCCGTCCAAATCGGATCAGAAATGTGTCTTTCCAACCGTCTCGGAAAGGTTTCCAACCGACCGAGAATGATGCGAGTTAGGCGTTAGGAATATCCCAATCCAAACCCGACGGCATTTGGACTGACCGAGCCGTACAGAGCAGAATTGTACGTCTCTACGGGCCACGTTTCCAAACGACTGAGTACGATGCTGGATTTGGACAGCCTTTCCGAATCGCGCCGTCCGACTCGAATCAGCAGTCGGAATCAGACTTTGGGGGCCCGTAGTTAGCCCCCCGGCACCTGGAGCCTTCCCAATCGGGCCCGTGGGGGTACCCATGGGTCTTCCCTTACCAGACATGCACAGTGTGGCAGGCACCAGGGGGTGCCGGCCACAGGGTAACCGATTTTCCCTAGCCACCCCTTTCTTCAATGGGAGCCTATGCATTCGGTCGGGACAAAGGCTCCCATTGAAGTCAATGGGAGTCCAACCAAATCGTATCTGGAAGCATAGGGATGCATCGTATTCGGTCGGTTGGACTATCCCGATCCGATTCGGTTGGAAACCATTCCCAAACCCATTCGGTCGGGAAGCTTTCCAAACCGCATCTTAATCGGGCCCTTAATATTTAATATATTTGTATTTGAATTTTTAACATATTTATAAATTTTTTAATTTATTTTGTTTTTTAAATATTTTTATTGTTGTTAAAATGTTGTTTGCTTTTAATTTTGAACTGACTGGAGTGAGAATATTAGGTGTTACTCCTCTGCAATCCAACTCTTTCCCTACTGTTGCACTCACTGGAGTGGGAATAGTAATTTTTACCCTTCCGCTATCCAACACTTTCCCTACTTTTGCACTCACTGGAATGGGAATAGTAATTTTTACCCCTCCGCTAGCCAACACTTTCCCTACTTTTACTATTATTGGAGTGGGAATAGTAAATTTTATCCCACCACTATCCAACACTTTCTCTACTGTTGCACTCACTGGAGTGGGAATAGTAATTTTTACCCCTCCGCTATCCAACACTTTCCCTACTGTTGCACTCACTGGAGTGGGAATAGTAATTTTTACCCCTCCGCTATCCAACACTTTCCCTACTGTTGCACTCACTGGAGTGGGAATAGTAATTTTACCCCTCCGCTATCCAACACTTTCCCTATTGTTGCACTCACTGGAGTGGGAATAGTAATTTTACCCCTCCGCTATCCAACACTTTTCCTACTGTTGCACTGACTGGAGTGGGAGATTTAAGTTTAAAGATTTTTAAATAGTTTAATGTTTTAATTTATAATAGAATGTCTTTTTAATGAGATTTTATGTTATTGGTACACACACACACATATATATATATATATATATATATATATATATATATATATATATATATATATATATATATATATATATATATTTGTACATTTTTATATAATTCTAAAATTCTAAAGTAAATTAAAATTAATAGTTTATTAATTGTTTTAAAGTAAATATATATGAATGATTATGTATGTTTAACTATTTTTAATTAAGCTTATTTATTATATTTCTTTTAATTTAGATTAAATCTACTTAATTTTTTATATTCATTTTATTGTTTAACATATTTAATATTTCTACAACTATATTTTTTACATCAATATTTTTTTTCCGATATTTTTGTACTTACCTGTTTAAGTATAGGGAGTCGATATTTTTGCTTTCTATATTTTTGCATTGATATTTTTTACTTCTATATTTTTAACATCTATTTTTTGTCAATAAGCCAGAAACCGGTCCCAGGATGCTTGTTTCCGATCCAGGGAATACATGTCTTAGCAGTTCGGGCTGGACTGTTCCCATGAGGCACAGGGTCAGACTGATTTGCATATGGCCATGTCTGAACTGGGGTGGCGGAGTGAGCTAAAGAATGATGATGGATTAAACCCAGATCAGTTGACTGGGGGTGAGTGCTTGCAATGTTCAACATTCCGTCCATCATCCCCTTTGGTTTTGCTATGTTCGCCCTAAGTTGGCAGGGTATGCCCAGACGTGGGTCCCTTGCTCACTTTGCCACTGGATTCAAGATAGCCTGGCTGATGACAGCTGTAAGCCAGAAACTGGTCCCAGGATGCTTGTTTCCGATCCAGGGAAGACATGGCTTGGCAGTTCGGGCTGGACTGTTCCCATGAGGCACAGGGTCAGACTGATTTGCATATGGCCATGTCTGAACTGGAGTGGCGGAGCGAGCTAAAGAATGATGATGGATTAAACCCAGATCAGTTGACTGGGGGTGAGTGCTTGCAATGTTCAACACTCCGTCCATCATCCCCTTTGGTTTTGCGATGATTTCAGTATTACCTATCGAATGTAAACTTCTATTTAAAATGTAAAAGTCATATTTATAGTAAGGCATTCTCCGAACTGATGGTGTTTCACAGAAAAGAGTTATTTCACAGGACCAATTGAGAAAACAATTTTTGCACAGTTCTGATTGAAAAGCCGGATTTGACTAGAAACCTCCCTTTCAATGCATAAGTAAGTGGAGATGAATTGTACGTCTACTCATAGCACAGCGAAATCACTTACAAACTGTATTTCCAATGGTATAGTGTCAGAGCAGTTTTTTTGAGCATCTGGGCAAAGGGCTGCTCTAGAGATATCATGATCAGACATAATGACCTGCAAAGCGATGACTGGTGAACTTTGAAGGAGGTGGTGCATACATTCCTGCCCTAATTACACTGAGAGAGCATGAGTTCTTCGGTGAGTTTTAGGTGGCTTACCACTGAAAAAATGATGTAAAATAGAGCAAACATAAGTTCTGAAGGGCCACTAAGGATATAGTCCAATGTTCTAATTCTCTCCCAAAGAACCCTCCTCAGGGGTATTAGGTGTACCCTCCCCAAGTTAAATTTGTAGAAACGGTTTCAAAAAAGGACCTTTTTCAGAACAATTTCTAAAAGAAATTGGCTGATAGCAATAGAATGCCTTCAAAAATTGCGTGCCATTTTTTTGGGCATTTTAGAAAAACTGTCACATTCTGTCATTTCTCAAAGTTTATGTATTATCCGTCTTCACTTTTGATTTTGCCCCTTCCACTCAGATTTCATCCTTATTTATGATGAGAATCTCCTCTTAAGGGACAGGGCTGATAAAAAGCATAAAATGCACAATTGCCACAGTCTGACATAGGTATCAGATCTTACAGTTTCAGAAAGCAGACATATAACACCAATTTTACAGGCTCTGCTGTCAGATAGCAGTGATAATATTGTTGATAAAAGGTATACCAATATAGATGATTCAGTGCCTTCCCACGAGTCATTACATCTATTGCAGCAAGTAACCTCTGTCAACAAGACAACAGAAGCAGTAAGTTGTGTGAACACAACATGAAGTATCACTCAAATAGCAGCTACAAAAACATTTCAGGAAATGTAATATTTTTTTCCTGAACATCAGCTTACCTGCAATAAAAGTATGCATATTTTCTATTTGAATACAAGCACTTTGTTTTCGACAATCTACATTTCCTAAGCAACAGCTTGTTTTCTATGAAAAAACACTATTTACCCAAAATCAAGATTTTTTTTATGTAGGATAATAATTCGTTTATTAAGACATATGTCCATAAAACATAAACAGTGGGATCATTAAAACATATGACAATCACATAAACCATCATTTTTACACAACATGATTAAAAACTAACCCTTGATATTTAATAAATATTAAAAAACGTGCAATATCACCAGCAACATCAAAAAATACTTATTCACCAAAAAGATAGTTGCCTAAGACCTTCACCAAATTTAATATTTTAAAATGACAGGTTTTCATTTTTTTTTACAAGGCAGTAGATAATAAGTACAGTCAATAAGAACATGGCAAATCGAACATTTCATTTATTTTTTAAAACGTACATATTCCATTATTATCCCTTATCCTATCGTACTATTCTGATCGACCATGAGTCTTAACTGTAAACATTATAGAGAGTTTAGCAAAGAGAAATTCCATATCCAATGCTTGGGAGGCAATAAAGGAGGATTCTCTCAAAGTGAAATTATAAGGAAATGGAACCAAGGCACTTCTTGTACCAAGAGTCCTATACATAGTTTTTATCTAATTGACTCTTTTCTTTTAATAAGACCTGTGGCTCATTTCTTTTCACTTACTAGAATCTCTTCACAGCAAAACTTTAAAACTTTTATGCCGCTTCACAAGAGGACAACTTATTAAGGAAACTTATAAGGCATGTGCCATGCCATGATATCCCAAGAATGGAGGTTCTTGGCGTATACCTTGAATCATGGTACTATTAGGTAAACCCAACATAGGTTTTAAAACTATTCTCTCTACAGCCTCCCAAATATTCCCAGCTTCTAACAATAGAACCTCTGCTCCATACAAGACCAAAGGCGGAATTTTACTTGCAAAGGCTTTCATAAGAGGGGCTAGTGAGAATTCCCACATATGTATGGTTGCATTTTACTAAACACCATGCTTATAACATGACTTTTGCCCTTGTTATTTCATATGGTCAACTCATTTGAAAACAGAAATCCAAGATACTTTTATGAATTGACCACCTTAACTCGCTTCTCATCCAAAATTCATATAGGTTTCATTACCGTTCTCCCAGATATCATTATCTTTGTCTTTTCAAGATTTATTTTTAAAGGATTTTCCCTACAATACAGTATAAGAGCATGCATTAAGTTTCCACTGCAGGCCTAACTCTGTATAGTCTATCAAAATTAAATCTTCAGCAACTCCTAGAAAATCTGACATATAATACTGAAAAGAGAAGGTGCTAATAAGCAGCCTTGACGAGGGCCATTCATTAGACTGATTCTACCAGATAACCTCCCCGAAGTGTCCAGTTCTACCTGGGCCCAATTTGCCATACGCAGGGACTGTATGAGAAACAGAAGGTCAGTGGGAATATTTCAACTTCTTAGATTCTCCCAGGGCTGCCCTCTTTGCACTATATCAAAGGCTGTGTGGAAGTCCACAAAAAAACCAGCACAATCTCTGGTTCACTTCTAATGATTTCTTACTAATAACCCAGAGGCCAAAGTAGTGATCAGTGGTGGAATGCCACTCCTGAAATCCTCCCTGTTCAATCGGGCAAAGGCTGTTTCGGAAATGTCCAAATGATTGATTTGTCTATAAGTAGAGGGTAGGCTACCATCACCATATTGGTTTGACTACAGAGGCCTTCAGCAGAGGACAGTGTCTGGGTAAAGTGGCAAAGCGAAGGGAGGGGGGACCAGATACGATGGATAAACAAACAAAAAAAGAAAACTTACCTGCCAGTCTTCTGCTCCTCTCTGGCTCCAGTCCACTGCAGGCACAGGCTCCCAGAAACCCCTGCGGCCAATCCTGACACTGCTATCATGCTGCTGGCAGCATGAGAGCAGCGTTAACATCAGGATTGGCCTGAGCGCCCTCAATTTGCACTCCCAGTAAGACTGGAAACCTGTGCCTGCTGTCTCCAACCCAGCAACGCAGCTCGGGTTGGAGACAGCTTCAGTGCGCATGTCGGTTTGGCCGCTCTGAGACGGCCGGCCAGCCAAACCCACATGCGCACTGAAGGCAGTGTGTTCAATCACTCCCCTCACTGCCTGTCATCCTCCCTGGCCCACCCCGAAAGACTTGGCCAAGAAACAAAATATAAACCGAAGTTTATTATCGTTTTATTTTAATTTATTTTTGGGCTGCTGGCGGGGGGGCGACGCTCCTCCACCATAACGGAGGAGCCGGCACTAGAACCCTTCAAAGTATCAGGGACTAGACCAGTTTTAACAATCCAATGAAACACATGCAAAAATAAATCTGCCCACCATTCGCTGCTGGATTTGATAATAACAGTGAGGACATTGTCTAAGTTTTTTTCCTGAGAAAACTAGTCATATGGGATAGCACAAGTTGGAAAATTTCATGGAAGAATTGGTGAGATGGGAGAGCTGTAGAGATCCTTAAAATAGGCCATCCATGTATCTTCTGCAATCATACATGCCAATAAACCAGGGCTATCAATATTTTCATGCGTGACTATTTTCCAGAACTTCTTCTGATCACCTGAGTAAATTATCTCAATCATTTCTTCCCAGCGATTCTAAAAAACTGTTTTCTTTTGCTCTATACAAGATGTATACTTATTTCTTAAGCAACAGACTTCTTCATTTGTAATTCTAGAGGCACCATGTTAGTATTTACGCTGTATCCCACTTAGATCAGGTTTTAACTTTTGACAAGACTGGTCAAACCACGGTTGGGCTGAGAGTCTTCCTTCCTTTTCAATTCATAAATGATCATGATTTACATTAATACAAATACAATCAAGTACATTTCTTATATGACTTGTATACCAGGCTATTTTATCCTCTGTCACTTCATAACCAATATTCACACTTTCTGTAACCTGATAGGTGTCCAGATGATCGAAGTGCAAAGAGTAGAGACATGTGGTGAGCCTTCAAGGAAAGTCCATAACCAAAGGGAGAACTTTCTCGGATACCGATGTTTCCATAAAACACAAAATTACTTTAATTCCACGATGATCACTACTTTTTGTGTCCAATACCTTAAAATCTTTAAAATAACCAAATTGCTAAACAAATGCATACTTTAGTCTATAGGACAACCAGGTTGAACTGATTGGAAGGTTTGTACAGTGGGAATATCATCATGAAAACGGCCATTCAAACAGATCAGGCCATTTTTTACTAACCAATTATCCAGCACCGTAGACTCATTCGATTCAAAGCACACTGGGACAGATGCCAAAGGTATCTAATAAACTTCCAATAAATCTTGCATCAGATCATCAGAAGTTCCTGGGAACAATTTTGCTTTAAAATCACCTGACATAACCAGAATGGCCTTTAGATATCTATAAAAACATCATTAAATACGGGATCAAGGTCATCCAGCCATTTCTCTATACCTAAAAGTTCTGCATTA
This sequence comes from Calotriton arnoldi, assembly GCA_963921515.1. Taxonomy (NCBI): domain Eukaryota; kingdom Metazoa; phylum Chordata; class Amphibia; order Caudata; family Salamandridae; genus Calotriton; species Calotriton arnoldi. The sequence continues at coordinate 91,192 of CAWUFW010020618.1, read as the reverse complement.
TGAATGTAAATATTTTTTAATGCAAACAATTTAATTTCATTATCACTTACACCCAGTTCCACTATAGTTTATGTACTCCGCTCGTGTCCAGAACCTTTTCCAAAATTCTCCTAATTATTTTGGTCGATACTAGAGTCAACAGGCCTTCTGAAAGGCGTCCCAATTCCTGTTTGATCCCCGGGCTATTGATGGCAACAAAGCCATTTATACTTGTGCTCTCTCATAACCAAGTTTCCTGAAGAACAGAAATATGTACATCCTTCAATAATACAACAAAGTAACCCTTTTTTAATTCTGTCAGACCCATGAATGTTCCAGCTTACTTTTTTTAGGTTCAGAGAGAATACAGCATCCTATTGATCAGCAGCCCAGCCAGCCCATACCTCTTCATCCTATAGACCCATGAGAGAAGTATACCCATTACGATCTTCATATGTGGTATATGGCCTATAGTAATTTGTTTAGTTAGGTATAACAATCCTCAAGTTACCATTTCTGATGGGACTGATACCATACTGACAATGAGGAGGTAAAGTTTTATTACTTGATTGGGATGCAATGTGTTCTCTCTCTTTCTTAGTCAGGCCCTCATGATAAGCTATGGTGTCATTTCTAATGCTCTCCTTACTTCCTACCTCTGGAGGGGTAGTGATACTCAATCCTAATAATAAAATTTTCTCTTTGGCACACAATACTATATTTGCAACCAAGGGTGAGATAAAATGTACCTTTGTTAATTTTGTCCCATCATTCCCAGTCTGAAAACCCAGCCAGTCTAGACCCTCAGATGAGATTTCAGCTAACATGGGAATAGAGAAAGCAGCTTTGATCTATTTAGGGGATACAATTTCTTAGCCTGTTTCCCTTTTCTAGTTTTTCCAAACAACAACTTTTGTCCTGGGGTCCTTCGACACAAAAGGCTATTGGTGTGACCTGCTATTCCCTGTTCTCTTCACCCTCCTGGGATCACATTGCTGGAGTTGAGGATATTTAATGATTGCTTCTTTTTGTTGTGGTTGACTAATCAAATGATTAGTACCCAAGCCTTTCATTTAATTTTTTGAACGTTTTGACTGTTGGTTTCCAAAGCGGATCTTTTTTAGGGTAGGTACAGTGCTCGTTTTTTTAAGTTGACTTAGGCCCAGTCACTGATCTAACACTATCAAAGGATGGAAACCTTGCTGTTTTTGATTTTGTTTTAGGTTCTTTCTTGTACCCTGCCTCAAATTAACTTTGCTATGCTTTCTTTGCCTCTTCTTTTTGGATAATAGTTTCCTGTTTATCCTCACAACCAATAGATTATAAAATTAAAAGAATTTTAAGCAATCATTGTTGAAATACCTTTTTACCAACATCCGTTGCCATGAAATATACTCTGCACTAGAAGAATAAATAGATCTTGGAGGGGGACTCTGGGTCGTACTACACAACACCACAGTTTTTTTTCTTGGAGAGTGAACTAACACAGAATTTACCACCACCAGCCTATTTAACGTTGGTAGACACGTGCTCACTTTCCCCAAATCTGCAGAAATTTCCTTGAGAAGACCGGTGTGATTTCCTTGATTAGTGTTTACCACAACCAAGGCTTCTAAGATACCCTGCAGTGTTTTTTGCATTAACAGTTCAGCAAATGATATTGATGAAGTAGATGTTGAGTGGACATTTGTCAAGGATGATATAAAGGGTGACACTAGACCATTCTGCTCTAGATAGAGTAAGTTTATTGACTTTATGGCCCCCTGACTGAAAATTCACCATTATCGTTCCCCTGAGATGACTTGGGAGTTACATTAAAGTGTTTGGTTAAATGGGGAGACTTATGAAATAATTCTTCCTTTCCCCACAGACAGTTGTAGACGTACCTTGAGTGATTTTATTATTATTTTTAATGGCTTCCTCCAAACCCATACTCTTATTGGATACTGCACGAGCTTTATATGTTTGGTTAGAGTGCAACAATGGAGGGGAGTAAGTGGGCTGATGCTCTATTCTGACTGGGATAAATTAAAAGTTGCTAAATCCAAACTTACAATACCAAACAACAGGCACTTGCCTCTTCCCCCTGGGCCCTAGACCCGGGTATCGGTTGCCGCCTCTACCCACAATCAGGAAACGTTATTTTCCATCAGAGCCTCAAAATACCACTGGCAAACCGAGTGACTCTGATAGTCACTATAATGCAAACATCTGTGGCCACAGAAACAAAAGCACCTTAACCACCTTGCTGTACACCCAAACTTCCAAGTCTCCCAAAAAGAGAAGGGTCCAGTGGCAGAAATGGGTTTCAAAAGGGCAAATAGAGGGGGAAAAGCCACAACCATGGAAGACAGCCTGTTGAAAAGAGTCTGTCCTCTCCTATGGCACCATCTCTCTCCAGTTGCTGCCAGGCACGAACGCTTACAGCCCTGCGGTGTTAGTCACAATGGAGCAACAGCTCAAATCAGAAAATGCTGGGATGGAGGATTGAAGTAGAGACAATGAAAATGAGGCAGGATAGTAAGGCAGGACAGGGCAGATTGAATGAAGATTGGAGGTAGCTTGAGAATGGAGTAAAGAGGGTTCACAATTGAGGAAAATAACAGGTGGCCCCCGGTGCAAGCAGCACTAACTGCTAAGCTGGCCACTTCTGCAATCTGACAGGTACTGCACTGTTGGTGCCTAGCGCACCCCTCAAGCTCAGTGCAGTTTTACCTCCTTTTTTTCCCAGCCTCTGGCCTCTTGCTCCACAAGTCTGCTGCCCTCAGCTGCTCTGGAGTTGCTGTTACCACTGTGGCTGCTTCCCCTCTTATCCATGACTTTTCTGCACCTCTCCATAGCCCCTGGGATCTCTCCAAACTAAAGGGCCTGTTTGGCCCTGTTAGCTGGTGAGGCTGCAGGTGGGCGGAAAGGCGTTGGCAGGCATAGGATGGTAGGTGGGCAGATGAAAACCAACTCCGGTTAAAGCAGGATAAATCTGCTTCCGCATGAGGAGGAGGGAAAGAGGAGTGAGGCTGCACACTGCACCACACCCTCACTCGGCCCACCTTTAAAGCAGCGGCAGCGGGCTCAGATTATCTCAGTGGGGCAGGGTGCAGGAGAGGGGGAAGCCGACAAATGATGGAATAGGTATTATTTATTTATTTAACTATACCTATTCCGTCGTCTGTTGACTTCCCCCCTAATGCTCCGCCCCCGCCTTCCCCCACTGCCCCACCGCGTTTACCTGTGCCGGCCACCGCTGCTTTAGAGCCACTTTTAAGCCAAGGTTAGAGCACTGCAACCATGCCATGACTCATCCTCAACCCAAGCCTTGGGGTTGGCCTCGCTTTCACAATCTCCGACTGTAGCGAAGCAAGAGGAAAACAGCAGTTGGGTGTTCCCTGTGATTTCTGTGACTTTTGTTTAGTAAATACATGCTTTGTCCTCAAACATCAGCATATAGTTTTCTGCAAGGTTTTATTCCTACTGCTGCCACACATTGAAACCAGTATTTGTGCGACCAGTTTAGAGTTTGGAGAACTGACCCATGTACTTATAGGATAGTTCACAAAATCTGAATAGAAGCAGATCACAATCCATCTTATGTAATCAATATTCATGAGGTAGGTCGCAAATTAAACTCACTACAAATTGGATGCTCTTATAGGAGTGGCGAACTGCTGGGGACCACCATCTCTGTGATGCAGCCTGTTTCCCTTAAAGGAAACAGGTCTAAAATAATATACCCTTTTATTAAAAATTGTTTAAGAGTTTGCAATGGTTCCATTTGGAAGGGAGACCCTAAACATGCCCCTTCTAATTGTGATCTATAGTGGATGTCTTAATCCAATTAACAATTCGGTAACCTAATATTGAATCCCTAAATGGGTTTAGTACATGTCAATAAGTCCTTTAGTGTTCACAAACACTGTAATTTAGCGAGTCGCAGAGTTTGCAACCACTAAATGGCTTAATACATCTTGCCCTTATTTTTTTACCATTGAATTTTAGCAAAGTCTTTTATAAATTGATATCCCACTTTTTCTCGTGGCAGCTCCCATAACATTGACTTACTGATGGAAATCGTGTACTATTCCAGCTCCTGAGAAATGATAACCCACAATGTGGGAAATCTTTGGAATGGAAGAGGTCTCAGCCAGCTCTAAGCTCTCTTCTCTACAATCCCATACCTACAGAACTACACGCCCTAAACTGCAGGACAAAACTTGAATAAATCGATGAAGACATTTCATGAAAATCAGTTGTCATATCAGATCTGCTTGCTCTTCTCTTTCCAAATATTCAGCTTCATGATCTCATACCACTTTTATGTAACACTCTTTGTGTGGCTCAATTTACACAACGCTGTACTCTTGACAACTTTAACAAAAGGATACTTTTATACATATAAGCCGACAATGTGTCTTGATCCATGTCACCAGGTTGGGGTTGCTTTAGTCAATTGATGCACTTTGTTTAAAAGTAGAGGCAGTGTTACATGGCCTGCTGACAAGTTGTATCAAGAGTTTCAGTGTTATACATATCATGAATTTGCAATAAAAATTTCCCTTTAACCACTGACTCTTACGCTCACATCTATTTTGAGCCAGTATTAAGAATAAGATAAAGCACTGTATTTTTATTGAAAACAGCAAGGTCGATGATGACCCTGTGAAACCGAGGTCTCCAATCTTGTTGGCAGTCAAGTGGTTGGAAAATGGATTCAATGTTTCTTATACATATATTGAACTTCATATTGTTAATGGTAGGGTAGTTGGCAATAATTGCGACAGACATTATGTTGCAAATTATGCATTTTTAGAAGACTATGCATTCTCCCCAATGTACACTTAAAATTGAAGGGTAGGCTGTGATTTTTAAAGCCCCTTCATTGGGCAAGAATTCGGAGAACGATTTTGGCCGGTTTCGGGGTGCTCTCTCAAGGATTTTTTAAGGCGGCCTTGAGGAAAATGGTGAAACTGAATGTAGACTAAACTAGAAGCAACAATGAAAACCTGATAGGGTTTTAAAAGCAATTTAGAGACAGCTTCTATATTTCCTCTGAAGGGAATTTAGAGGTTCATTAACTAATGATGCATTTTAAAATATATTAACTCAGTCGCAATGGTCAAAGCCTAGAAATTTTTAGAGACCATTTTATAGGGAGTTTGATGGGCTCTCTTCAAAGGGATCTTTTGGATTGTTAGAGGTACATAATGAAAGAATGAATGTGGAAATGAAATACCATTTCTAGAGTGTACTTCTGATGATTAGGAAGTTCTGGTGCTGAATTATATATTTTAGAATCCCCAGCAACTTTGAAAAAAGTTGCTAGGATTTTAAAAACAAAAATTCACAAGGAATTGTAGGGATTGTAGCACGTTTAGTGATCCGTAGTGCATTTTAAACTTTATTAGATTAGTGGCAATGGCTAAATATGTAAATACCTTATATGACTATCCTAGCACTTTACTATTTTTCATACTGCTCCAGGCTGCACATTTTTTTTCAATTCCCTAGAGCCCTGGTTAGTACAATGCTTAAATGTAACTGTCCCCAGCGGGTTGGGCCCAGGTTCACTGAATAAAAAGGGACTGGCCTGAAGTCAGACTCTCGGTTGTGTTGATGGAGTCAGAGTGGATCCTGGCTTGCCTGCAGTGGTTTTGTGGGCTGACCCATATTGCAGCTCCTTGCCCACTGGTCTGATATGGCTACTTATCCAGCCTGGGGACACAAGCAGGCCATGGTTGCTGTGCAAGTCTCAATAGCAGAATCAAGAAGGAAATAGGAGTTGAGATTGTCTTTCTATTTTAACTAATCATCTCCCAGGGTCCATTGCTCTTGCTGTATAGGTTCTAGATTCTGTGCTCGGCAAGAAGTTCATGACTCCACATCAGCAATTCAAATCTGCCATAAGAGCCTCTAGCCTTGCTCCCTTGCATCACAGGAGCCTCAAGATAGACCATTCTCTTTGGTAACAAGTATCATTGCCCAGAGAACAGCCAATCAATAAAGGTTTCTTCCAAATTCTGTTTCCTGCAAAATTTACAAAAAGGACATAAGGTGTAAATCTGACAAAAAATATGTCTGAGTTCTTTGTTGAGCAAATTTGTAAAGTGCTAGGAGCAGCATATTGCTCACTAGCTGCATTTTGATGAACAGTGCTGTAAAATGTGCGTTTTTAGCAGAATGTGCTGTCAAAAAAGTTAGTAGATACCAAATACACAAAAATTACTGTCCAACTATACGGAAGTTCATGCAGTGCAATGCTATGTGAAAATCAGCTGTATTACTTTGCAGGAATGGTAAAAAATATTCAGTGTTGTGTTTGAAGCATATTGTGCATTGATGATGTTATCAACCACACAACTGGCTCTACGCTTGGATGACACTTAACGCTATTTAGTATTTCACCACAATGCAAAGGATCTCCAGCGATATCTTGTGTGACTATTGTACTTTAGGGGAGAGCAACTGTCTTCACGCAGACGACCCCTAACAGGTGACTAGAGTAATATCTTGACTTTTTGCGCCTGTTACAAATATTACAAGTTGAAAACTCACGCAGTATCACCCCCCCTCCCCCAACATTTGTTAATTGTTGACCCTTGGTTTAATTTGGCTTTAGTATTTCACCCAACACAGATTCATAACACTTTGTTTAACTTTAGTAGGCATGGGTTTGCCTTGAATCCTAGTGGTGTTTATGCAGGTCTCACCCTGGAAATGCCCACTTAACATACATTGGCATGAGAACCGATGGAATGTTATATGACTCTGTGCTCCAGGAGATAAGGTGAAGTAACCTCTTCAACGTAAAGCTGAGAGTACAAACATACAAGGGCTTGATTCTCAAAGGTAAACTTACAAGTTTTTGTCAGTTTACTCTTTTATCAATATTCACAAAACTGCAATTTAATAGTAACTTTACAATTGTGGAGCCTCCGCAGTCGTGGCAGAGAACTCTGCACCGAGATGGATAGGCCTGTCCTATCTTTTATGTGTGGAGTTCTGTGCCCCGACTGCAGAGTCTCTACAGTTGAAAAGTTACTATTAAATTGCAGTTTTCGGTATGTTGAAAAAGAGTAAACTTACACAAATGTTTAAGTTTACCGTTGTGAGTCAGGCCCTAAGTTAGCAATGTCTCCCTAAGTGTTGTCCATCATGAAATCTGTTTTACCTGCATTAAGGGAAAGCTAATTTTAGTCAATTTACTTCTTGATGACCTTAAAATGACCATTAAGTACCACAGTCTCTTGAACAGAGAAATCAGATTTGGGAAGATTTGCTAATTTTTAACTGATACTCAGGACGCTCTATTTGAAATCCTTCCAATAAGTCATTTTTGAGTTTCATGTTAAAGAAATAGGGAATTGTAGCATATACATTAACATGATGTCTATTTACATCAGTGTCACAAGTGTGATCACGTGCATTGTTTATATTCATGTGTGTATATGTTTGAACTCAGCTCACGCCCCACATTCCTTCTCCATGGTATCCACAACCGAGCTTTCAGATGTGGTTTGGATTTCCTGGAGATCAGACCTGCGGGAAGTGGGCTTCTGCTATTTCTACAATAAGCTTCCTTCTTTAAACATATCTTACCGGCTCTTAGTAGTACTTACCCACTCAACATATTTGGCAACGAGTGACGAACGGCAGGAGTCTGCTGCCCACCTTTTAAAAAATGTCGGGATTTAATTGCTGTTTCCAGGAAGCCTGGATTCCGCCCCTTTCTCTATCGCAAAACTTTACTTTGTCACCTTTCACAACTGAAACCGTGAGTGACCTCCTTGAGCGATCCCTTCAATTTTGCTGCCTTTAGCATATTGGGGATCCTTCCCATGTTCCTGCTTGTGCATACGTTTGCGCTGCTTGAGATGCGGAGCTCGTGCATTCCTAATGACGTTCTTGACCGGATTTTGACCCCGACACAGAGCGCCAGAGTAACGTGGCGGCCATTTTGGTTTGGGCAATTTCTTGTACCGGTAAATGGATATTGCTGTGTTTTGGTAATATTGCAGCACAACGATCGTTTTAAAAAAAAAAAAACGCTGACTCTGTGGTTACTATTTAGCTTCCTCGTTTGTAGGTTTCCTCCTTTGTTAAACGGTGAACAGTGTGGAGTTTGCATTTTAAAAAGTAATGAAGGTACATTTTACGTTACATAATTTAAAAGTGAAGAAAAGAAACATGTCTGGCATTCAACAATTTGTACAGATACAGCCTTTTCTACAAAATCCTGGTAAGCCACCACAACTTTGGGAAAAATGGTACATTACTTTTAAGAATTTCTTGGTTGACGCTGAAAAATTAATGCTAAAAGAAAAAAGGCTATTTTACATCGTAATTTCGGTGTAGAAGGGCAACACATTTTTAATAACCTACCTATAATTACACCCTCAGGAAAAGGTGAAGGCTGGAATGATTATTTAGAAGCTGTCACTAGACTAAAGAACAAATTCACAGAACATCCAAGTGTACTACTAGAAAGATTCAACTTTAATAGAAGGTAGCAGTCTTCAGAGGAAACAATTGAAGACTACATTTCTGCACTAAGAATTCTGGCTGCAAAATGTAATTTTGGACCAACATTGGATATATATCCATCAGGAATCAATTTGTTTTTGGATGCAATTCGCAGACCATTTAGGAACGCCTTCTCTCCTTTAGAGATCCAACTTTGATTGAAGTATTAGATATGGCTAAAGCTATTAAAAGTTCAACTATGTCTAGTAAATGTACTTCAGCAGATATTATGACACAACCCGTCAATACTGTGCAAGTATCAGATTCAATTAATGCTTTATCTTTCAGGGCTAAAAACAACAAATGTCAACATAAAAAAGGTGCATCTTTTTGCTGTAGGTCTGGGTCTAAAACACATTTCAGCAATAATTCTGCTTGCCCCGCCATTGGGAATAGAAGCAACAAGTGTCACAAAATGGGTCACTTTCATGGCGTTTGCAGAAGTTTAGGAGATACCTCTCGCATTGGCTCTGTGAACATAGCCTCTGTTACAGAGCACTGTACAGAGGATCTGTCGAGGGTTGTCATGACACTCGATGTTGATGCAGTTGAGGTTAAATCTGTGAAAAGACCCATTTGTGATGTTCACATTAGAGCCACCAAACTTGATATGATGGCGGATTCAGGGGCACCCATCATGATTATTTCAGACACACTATATGAGCAAGTTTGGAGTACACTTAAACCCTTGCAGAAACCTGATGTGTTTCCCAAAGCTCATGGCGAACAGGACATCAACATGCTTGGTTTTGTCATGGAAATTGTAAGGTGTTTAGGTAGAGAAACTTACACAAAAATATATCTAGTTAGAAAAGGTAAACTTATTATAGATTAGCAAGATTTGCCAAAATTGGGATTAATGCTTGTGCCTGGATCATCCGATCCAGTTAGGGTGTGTGATATAGATATAGCTTCTGTGCAAAGTTCTGAAGATAACATTCTGTCAGGAATTATACACATTTTTCCAGACATTTTCACCAATAAATTGGTATGATTCACAAATTTGAACATAAAATTAAACTTTAAAAAATGCCATTCCAATCTCACATAAGGTCAGGTCGGTACCTTTATCAGTGAGATCTGAACTCATAATTTTATGTGAAAAACGAGTTAAAGATCAAGTGATTGTCAAACTGTCAGAATGGGTCTGTCCCATCGTTGTAGTTCGCAAAAAGGATGGAGACATAAGATTATATGCAGATTTACGCGCACCTAATAGGAATTTGGTGATTGTTGTCACTCTTTACCCAAAATCAATGATTTGCTTTCTAACATCAGCAGAGGTAGGTTCTTTGTTTTATTAGATCTTCGCTCTGCTTATCATCAGATTCCTCTCGCTGCAGAATCTCAAGAACTGACAACATTTATCACCCCTTTTGGAGCGTCTAAATTTTTAAGACTCCCATTTGGTATTGCTTCTATAGTGAACGTTTTTCAAAAACTAATGGACACCAACTTATCCAAAATTCCAGACAAACAAGCTTATCAGGATGATATCCTAATATTTTCAAGAATGGAGATGGAGCATAAAGACATCGTTAAAAAAGTCTTAGAAGGTTTCAAGTGCATAGTCATCACACTTAAGCCTGAGAAATGTGTATTACTCAAAACTGAATTAAATTATTTAGGGCATCATATATCTGACACTGGTATACATCGCAAGGTTTAATTCGTACATGCCATACAAGTGGTTGATCCTCCCAAAGATAAAGATACTTTGAAATCTTTTCTTGGGATGAATGAATATTATTCTAAATTCATTCAAGGTTATGCTATGATTGTACAACCTCTTAGAAAGTTGTTACAAAAAAATCTTCAATTTCTTTGGGATGATGCAGCTGAATAAGCTTTCACCACAGTCAAAAATGTTATTATGAATGCTCCTGCTCTTTCAGCTTTTAATCCCAATACTAAATACATGGTGACAGTTGATGCAAGTCAGATTGGTTTCGGTGATGTATTATCACAATGTTAAGAACAATGAACACACAGTAGCTTTTGCTTTGCGATCCTTTAATCTTCAGTATCTCACTACAGCAGTATTGAGAGAGAAGCATTAGCCTGCTCCTGGGCTACTGAAAAGTTCAAAACTTACCTTTGGGATATGAGTTTTGTTCTTTTTACTGATCATAAGCCTTTAATTAATGTATATTGCTCAGGAAACATGTATGCTAGACGGGTTAGACTTCCTTCACACTTACAAGAGTACAACTTCAAAATTGATTATATTCCTGGTAACAGAAACTCAAGAGCGGATTTTTTATCTCGAATGCTTATTCAGGATATTGACTCCGCTGAGGAGTATGAAGAAGTTGAATCAGTAGTAGACACTTTAGATGATATTTTAAGTTCCTCTGAACTCATTTCTCATGAAGATTGGTTGTCTGCTATTGCTGAAGATAACGTCTTATCTCTGGTTATGGTGTTTGTTAAAAAAGGTTGGCCCACAGAAAGGTCTTTATCTGCTCCTCTTAGACTGTTCTCACAAGTAGCCGGTGAGCTATCCATTGTTGATGGACTGCTTTTTCGCAATGATGTTACCATTCCTCCTACTGCGATAAGACCAAAACTATTCAAGGCAGCCAATCAAGGTCCTTTGGGGGTTGGGGGCCAAGTCCAAAAGTTTATACAATATTTTTGGTGGCCCTCTCTTGATTCACAAGTGGCTAACTGGATATCTTCCTGCAGTACTTGTCTGCTTTCAGACACTGGCTTACTCATAACACGCCATTACAATGGTTCCTTATCCTAAAGAACCTTGTCAAAAGTAGCTCTAGAATTTGCAGGGCAATTTCATTTCCTACTATCAGATTCTTAATAGTCCTTGTTGATTATTTTTTCAAAATGGATATTTTTTTATTTTGTTTCATTGGTGAACACTTTTGTCTGTGGTAAAGTTTTTAAGCAAAGTTTTTGGAAATAAAGAACTCCCCAGGGACTTGGTTACTTATAATGGAACTCATTTTCTTTCCTCACACATGAAAGAATTTTTACAGAAACACCACATCAGACATCTTAAGGTGGCTTTATACTCACCAAACTTTAATGGTCTGGTAGAGAGAGTGAATAGGTTTTTGCAAGAAGGTATACAGTCTGCTGCGGCAAGTGTGGTACCTATCGATGTTTTCTTGAAATAAAAAGTATGGGCATGCCATCTTGCCCCACATTCTACCACTGGTATTTCTCCTTTTCTTCTATGAAGAAAAAGGAAACCCAAATCATATGTGTGTCTGGATAGGGTAAAGAACACAATGCCCAAAGACAAAGTTTGTCATTGTGGCATTGCCAAATTTGTTAAAACAAAGAGTGGATGAGGCACAGACAAAACACAAGTGGTATTGTGATGCCACACATGGTGTGAAATGTGTTGAATTCAAGAAAAATGACTGGGTTCTACTTAAACAATCTAATAGAGTAAAAAAGGTAGAATCAGTTTTTTCTGGACAAGTTCAAATTGATAAAACTTCCAAAGGAGCAGCTTTGCTGCAAGGGAAAGGTTGGTGGAGCAAAATAGCGTCTGTTAAATTGATGCCTGAGCAAGCGGTTGATATTGGTACTCACAAATGTCAGGAATTTGAAAACTGGTTTAACTTGGAAGACAGTAATTCTTCTTCGGTTTCTGTTCCACAAATTTCTTCATCAAACACGAGTGTAAACACCACTGAAAGAGTTTCTGCAAGTGTGACACATGAGAGCATTTCTTCAGATATTGCTAGTGAAATTGGTAACTACCCATCTACTGAGCCTGATAGTAATGCTCGGTTACAGTCTAGAAGTGCTCAATGTGTTTCCATGCCTACCAAGTAAAAGGACTTTTATATGCATTAAATGCATTCTGTTGGTGTTGTTTCTAAATAAAGGGGAAGATGATGTAGCGCACACATTAACATGATGTCTATTTACATCAGTGTCACAAGCGTGATCACGAGCATTGTTTATATTCATATGTGTATATGTTTGAACTAAGGTTACCCCCCCCCATTCCTTCTCCATGTTATCCACAACTGAGCTTTCAGATGCGGTTTGGATTTCCTGGAGATCGGATCTGCGGGAAGTGGGCTCCTGCCATTTCTACAATAAACCCCCTTCTTTAAACATATCTTGCCGGCTCTTAGTGATACTTACCGACTCAACAGGAATCCATGAGAAACACAGCAGCCAGCTCCTAATGAAAATGCATTGAAGTCATTGCACAAGTTGTTACCTTCTACAATATCAAACACAGCAGAAAGGTCCACAGGACAACTGAAAACAGTATGCTATCTTTTGCTCTGTGACATCATGAATCTCTGCTGTGGTGCCTCTGCGAGATCAAGTTCCAGACTGCTTGGTTCCAAAAGAAAGTTGGATTCTACAATCCAAAAGAGTTGGGGTGAGACCACTTTCTTTTAAATCTTTGCCCTCACTGCGAGAAAGTAGCTAACTCAATGTATTGGGGTCCAGTGATGGCTTCTTTATTGGGGGAGAGATCTATGCCTACTTTGAACAATCTGGGAAAATGTTCTCCACAACTGATGCCGTCTTTAATTACAGTGGTAGAGCAAGAGACACCACCACATTGTATTACAGTAATGCTATTATTGATCGATTCTGGTGTGACAGAGACATCTTAAGGTTGGGTATTGCTTCCAGGGGGGAAACTGTCCAATGTGGCATCATGCCGTGTATTGTCAACGAGGAGAGTTTTATCTCTTTTGTTGATTTTATTTCTTATGATGATGGTTTTAATTTCAAAATAGTATTTAAAAAATCATAAAAAGGTGTGTAATAAAATTAGACTTGTTTTATTGTTTTCAGTACCACTATCATTCTGGCCATTCATATTTTGCCACTTCTTTCTAGTCAAGAGCAGCTTGACCTCCAACATCAAAACCTATCTGTTAGCCTTCCTTTGTCCTAGCCTTATCTTTAACTAGTGGTGTTCTAAATAGTGTCGGATCATTGGCGACATCCATGGAGCAGAGCTCCTCCATGGAGCTCATCAAGTTTGTCGTTTATATGCTTTGCATTGTGGGCCCCTAAGTTTAGAATTGGTAATAGCAATGGCTGATTATTTTATGATATTGGAAGGCATTAAAATTGTCTGCCTTAGTGTCAAAATATTTCTGGAATAGAAGTGATTTAATGCCTTTCTAAAACTAACAGAAGTGATATCTGTAACATTTTTTATACTGGGTGGGATATAATTAAAGTAACTGGGAGAAGATCCAGGGACATACCTATTTAAGGTTTGTTGCTTTCTGAAATTTGAAATTTCTTGAATGCCATTGCTCTGCAGAATATGAGTACCCCAGATATGCAGAGTTCTTAACAGGTTACTTGGAATATTAGGCTAAATGACTTAGTTTAACAAGAGCAGATTGCAATTTCTATTTTTTTGTGGTAATTCTTTATTGTGTCTCCATCCCAATTGCTGAACAATCACAGAGGCCATGTCAAGTACAAACAGAGGTGGCATGGAAATAAGGCATGAGTCATGGTACAACATATTCAGCAGGGGAGGGCGTATTTCCGATGAAATAGCAGTTACAAATACAGACTCATCAGGGGAGCATAACATAATAAGTGAGGTTAGCATTAATCACTGTAGCACCCGCAACATTGGTGATACGAATGACAAGATCAACAATAATGACAACATACAGTTTACGTCTAACAGGGAGAAGCCAAGCAGACACAGTCATTTGGGTAAGCAGTGGATCTTGGGGGGATGATCAAAGATCAAGGAAGGCTTTCTACAAGATAGATCGATAATCCAAGCCTAGCCCCGCTAGGACCTCCAACGTCAGGAACCTCTGTCATTGGCATATTAGGGTTAAAGGATTCCCAGATATGAAGGAAAGTGTCAGCTTTCAGCTTTGTCTTTAACTCAGTACTTAAGGAGTTCATAGTGGGCCATTCTATACATTGCAATTAGCCATTCATCATGTGTTGGTGTTTGAGGCACTCTCCAATGGTGCAGGACACAGATCTTTGCTACTGTCAGCCCTGTAGCCAAGAAGCGGTGCATGTGATTCATCAATGCAGGGTAGTCAGTCGTGCCATGAAGAAGGACCAAGAGGCCTTTTAAGGTGATGGGGGTCTGTAGAGCCTCGCTAAGTGAGGACTGAATGCAGGCCCAAAGGCTGATGAATTCTGGAAATTAGTACAGAATGTGGACTAGGTCGCATTGGTTGTGGGTACACCTCCAACAGGACTTATGGTGCAGCAGCCCTGCTTGTTTTAGTTTTAGAGGGACCAGCACCAGTCTTGGAGTATTTTGAAAAGGGCAAATTGCATCCTGGATTCCCATATTCCTCTGTCTAGGTTTCCAATGAGTTCAGACAAGTACCTCTCCGAGCAGTGGCAGCCGACAAAATGAAGAAGTTGGGGGGCCGGTGGAGGAGACGCGGGGGGAGTGCGGGAGGGAGAGCACGCAGGGAGGTGGTAATAAAAAAAAAACACTTACCTGGAACTGCCGGCTGCCTCCTGCATCGCGCCTTGTCCTTCCTGGTCCCAGCAGGCACTGGGGCAGCATTAGACTCCCTGTGCAATCCCCCTGCTGCTCTCATAATATGAGAGCAGCATGGGAATTGGCCTGAGAGGGCTGAAAAGACGCTCCACGCAGACCAGGGAGTCTGTGCTGTTTCTCCAGCCCGGCTTTCAATGCACCTGGGCTGGAGAAACCTAAGTGCGCATGTGAGTTTGGCTGGCCTGAGACGGCCGGCCAGACACACATGTGCCCTTAGAAGTGCACACAGCACTCCTCCTCCCCCCTCCCATGCCCCTTTCTGCCCCTCCCTGTACAAGCTGGCCCACAGCCAGCAAAGGAACAATAAAACGATTATAGGTAATCGTTTTATTTTTCACCTGCTGGCTCTGAGCCAGTGGGGCAACGCTCCTCTGCCATTGCGGAGGAGCTTCCCCTGTCCCTGAGTAGTTCGTGTTAAGCAGCCATTGCCAATAGGTCCTACATTCTGACAAAGAAGGGGTTGTGAATGAAAACTGTAGAATCCCAAGTTCACTCCCTTAGATTAGCTCCAGTTAGATAAATATTGTGAGTGCAGCGATTCCTCAATCACCCTTAGTAGTCAACCAAGAAAGCTGGAGAGGGAACGTTTTGTTGCTGGTACCGCCCCAGTTGGGTACAAAATTCTGCCTGCAGGGTCTCGAAGGATTTCAGCTAGTTGTCATGCAGCAGGTTATCAATAGTAATTATTCTAGCTTGTTTCCTTAAGGGGCAGGCAATGGGTTGCTTTCCTATGCAGATGCTTCTGGGACCTCCTCAACACCGCCTCTCCCGACAACGCCTTCTTCACAGAAACCTGGACCAACCCCTGCTCCGGTCTGGACATCACCACCGCAATCCCCGACAGCTACAAAATAACCCACAAGGACTGTGCTGACCGACCAGGATTAGGCATAGCCATCGTCCACAAGAACACACTCCACCTGACCACCCACTTGAACTACCCAACGACAACCATGGAACACCTCCATTTCCAGATCCAGGCCAACCCCAACACCACCCTCTGTGGCACCCTCATCTACAGGCCTCACGGCCCCCACCTGCCCTTCACCAATGCCATCGTAGACCTTATCGCACCCCAGACTCTCGCATCCACCAATTACATCCTACTCAGAGACTTCAACTTCCACTAGGACAACCCAAGTGAGCAGAACAACGCAACCCATCTGGAGAGCCTTGCCAACATTGGACTCAAGCAGTTAGTCACCGCCCTGAACTACATAGCTGGACCCACGCTCAACTCCGTCTTCTCCGCCAGGCAGAACATCACCTACAGCCACACCACCGAACTCCTCTGGGCTGACCACCACTGCGTGCAATTTGCCTTCGCCAATGCCACCGTTCACCACCGCCCTCACTGCCCCCAGTCGTAGCTAGAACAAGGCTACCGAAGAACATCTCATTGCCTTCCTCAGCACCACCAGACCGTCGACATCAACCAACGCCAACACTTCAGCACGTAACCTTTACCAATGGATTTCCAACTGCGCCAACACTCTGGCACCCCTCAAGAAGACACCAGGCAAGCAACACTCCAAGAAAGCTAGCTGGTTCACTCCCGCCCTCCACGAGTCCAGACACACCTGCATATGACTCAAGAAGAGATGGAGGAACAACAAAACCCCAGAAACCCACGCACCCCTCAAAACCGCAATCAGCGCACACCACCTCCTCCTCAAAACCACAAAGAAAACGGCCTTCAAGATAGGATCAACGCCATTGCACACAACAGCAAAGTGCTCTTTGCCATCGTCAAGGAGTTCGCCAAGCCCAACAGCAAAACCACAGATGTCCCACCCTCCCAAGACCTCTGCAACAAACTCAGCACCTTCTTCCACAACAAGATCAGGCAAACCTACTACAGCTTCGACACCCAAGACCCTGCCAAAGCACCCGTGTCCACCGCACGCAACTTCGCAGCTCCCCAACAGACCCTGCTCAACCGGACTCTGCTTACCACAGACGACACACTCAAGACCATGAATAGCATCTACTCCAGAGCCCCATCGGACCCAAGCCCATATCACATCTTCCACAGAGCAGCCACCTCCATCGCCCCAGAGCTTCGCCGCACCATCAACTGCTCCATCGAGACAGGCACCTTCCCCAAGGACTAGAAACATACCGAGATCAGCCCCCTGCTGAAGAAGCCATCCGCCAACCCGACAGGCCTTAAAGAACTTCAGACCCATCTCCCTCCTCCCTTTATCAGCCAAGGCAATCGAGAAGTCCATCAACGCCCAAAACTCTGAGTTCATCGAAGAGAACCATGTCCTGGACATCTCTCAATCCAGCTTCCGAAGTAACTACAGCACTGAGACCGCACTCCTCCCCACCACCGATGACATCCGCTCCATCCTCGACCCTCGACCAGGGCAAAACTGCAGCCCTCATCCTACTGGACCTCTCGGCTGCCTTCAATACCATTTCCCACCGCACCCTAATCATGAGACTCCACAACGCCGGCATTCTCAACAAGGTCCTGGACTGGATCCACTCCTTCCTCACCGGCCGAACACAGCAAGTCAGGCTACTTCTGTTCCTCTCAGAACCTACAGAGATCAACTGCGGAGTGCCCCATGGCTCCTCCCTGTGCCCCACCCTTTTCAAATTCTACATGGCCCCCTCTCAGTCATCGTCAGGAACCATGGACTCCACATTGTATCCTACGCCAATGACACCAAGCTGATCCTGTCCCTCACCAACGAACCCACAGCCGCCAGAATCAACTCTCACAGCGGGATGAAGGCCATTGGTACCTGGATGAAAAATAGCTGCCTCAAGCTCAACTCGGACAAGACGGAAGTACTCATCCTGGACCCCGCCCCCTAAGCCAGGGACAACTCCTGGTGGCCCGCCGCACTGATACCCCCACCCCCACGGACCACGGGTGCAAGCTCAGCATTATGCTGGACTCCCCACTCACAATGAAATGCCAGATCAACGCCATATCCTCATTCTGCTTCCACACACTCCACCTGCTTCGAAAGACATTCAGATGGATCCCCACAAAATCCAAAAAGATGGTCACCCACACACTCATCACTAGCAGACTTGACTATGGCAGTTTTAAAACGCCACAGCCATGACTGGTCCTTGATATCCCCCGCTGCAGCCACATAACTCAACACGTCCAACAGCTCCAGTGGCTCGCAGTCAACATGAGAATCACCTTCAAGCTCCTCACTCACACCTACAAAGCTCTTCACGACTCAGGACATGTATATCTGAACTACCACCTCTCATTCCAGGTGCCCAACTTGCCCTGGCCACCGTCCCACGGATTCACAAGACCAGAACCGGAGGAAGATCCTTCTCCTACCTCGCTGCCAAGACCTGGAACACCCTGCTCCTCCACCTCAGGCAATCCCTGTCGCTGACAACTATTCAAGAGGGATCAGCAGACCTGGCTCTTCGACTGAACCTCCATACCTAGACAGATCAGCAGATCCCCCCACCCCCACCAGCGCCTTGAGACCCTCATGGGTGAGTAGCTCTGCTTTACAAACTCCTGATTGATTGATTGATTGATTGATTGGTTGATTGATTGATTGAAATGCTTGTGTTGTGCCATAGAGGTGCCCGTTTGTGTATCCATATATTGCATTTGAGCAGTTTGTGGGCATGTGTTTATGTTTTAAGCGTGGTCTATATCACAGGGCTATCAGCGCTGCATGGAGGGCTGAGACATACTGAATGTGGAGGCCTGGGCAGATTTCATCATTTGGTGCTCAATATGGACCCATAACGGAGCCTCAGCCCTACCCGGGGTGAAACAAACTAGTTGGGAAAGGTGGAGTGCTGTAAGTTGTGCTCTAGGCTAGGAAGGTTCAGTCCTAAGCTCCGTCTGTGGCACCTTAAGTCACGGTTTCATGTTTCCCCACACCAAATATTTGATGCTGTGATTGATTTCCCACAGTTTGGTGGTCCGGAACACCAGTGGCAGAATAAACTGTAGGTATAAGAACTGAGGGGCTATGACCATTTTAACCACCTGCACTCTCCTCCAGAGGGATAAGTTGAGGTGTACCCATTTTGTAGGATCCTGCTTAGTTGCGGCCAGGAGAGGCTCTAGGCTGTCAGATATCATCGTCTCTATCCCTTTGTTAATGCACTGGAAGTAGTTGTCAACTAGAGACACTTCATAGTGTCCTGGAAGAGTGGCAAAGCCTCACTCTTTTCACAATTAATCCAGTAGCCTGTGAACATCAGAAAATTACAGATGACTGACATGAGGGCAGGAAGCGATGAGGGCAGGTCTGTGAGAGTAAGTAGTATGTCGTTAACATCCAGCAATATGTTTGATGCCCCTGCCGGTGTGGGGATGCCTATCATTCTGCCGTATGGCCACTGCTAAGGGCTCCAAAGCGAGGGAGACAACAATGGGAAGAAAGGAAAGCCTTGGCAGATGCCTCTCTTGATTTCTAGAGGATCTCAGAGGAAGCCTCTGCAGTTGACCTGCGCTGTGGGTGTTGTATATTTATTTATTTTTTATTTTTAAGATTTGTAATGCGCATGGCTGCCCCAGCAACGGGGCGTCCCAGCGCAACCAAAGACATGAGACTATAGAAGCTAAAGAGGAATTACGCCGGGAAAAGCCAGGTCTTTATGGCTTTGCGAAAGGCAAGGTGATTCTGGATCCCTCTGATGGAGGCTGGGAGAGAGTTCCAGAGTCTGGCCGCGAGAGTTCTAAAGGAGCAGCCTCCAGCTCTGGCTCTTAAGACTCGAGGAATACAAGCCAACACTTGGTCAGCTGAACGTAGAGTGCGCAGAGGAACATAGAAGGCTAGCAGATCTGCCAACCCCGGCGGTGCTTGTTGAGTCAGAATTTTATGAGCCACACATAGCGTTTTAAACTGGATTCTTTTTTCTACTGGCAGCCAATGTAATTTAGGTAGAGCCTTAGACATTGAGCAAGATTTCGGGAGCGCCAGGAGAGTGCGGGCTGCTGCATTCTGTATTCTCTGCAGACGCCGGATACTGGACTTATTGGCGCCTAAGTAAAGAGAGTTGCCATAGTCTAGTCTAGATAAAAACGTGGCCTGAACAATGGTCCGACGGATTTTTGAATCAAAGAAACCAAGTAGAGGTTTTAATCCTCGCAGGAGCCCAAAGCAGGTCCCTGCTACTGATTTGGATTGAATATCAAAGGAGAGACCACTATCAATCCAAACGCCTAGATTCTTAACTGCCTCTTTAGGCAGGTGTGCTTGTTTTAGTCGGTCTGGCCAATATTGCTCCGACCACAAGTCACGGTCTCTCCCGAACAGCAGAATTTCTGACTGACTGGCATTCAGCTGCAGGCAGTTTGAAGCCATCCAGTCCACGATCACCAACAAGTCCTCCTTGAATTTCACAAGGTTGTGGTTACATTTCTTAGAAAAGGCAATAACCAATTGGGTGTTGTCAGCGTACGACACCAACGATAACCCTCTACTTTTAGCCACAACCGCTAAGGGTTGAACATAAATGTTAAAAAGTAAGGGGCTCAATATTGAGCCCTGTGGCACCTCCTGTTGCAGGGCGTACTCCTGAGAGTGGAAAGGTGGCACCATGACCTGGAAGGATCTACCCTCCAAAAAAGAACGAAGCCAGGCCAGGGCCGACCCCCTAATTCCTATCTCCTGAAGATGATTTAAAAGTATCACGTGGGAGACAGTGTCGAAAGCGGCACTTAAATCCAAAAGAACTAAGGCCGCAGAATTTCCGACATCGAGGCTACCACGGATTTCTTCGGTCACTGCCAATAAAGTTGATTCGGTGCTGTGGCGAGATCTGAAACCGTTTTGCGAGGGATCTAAGATTTCATTTCGCTCGATAAACTCTGTAAGAATGGTATTTACATGCGATTCTACCGTCTTTGCCAGAAATGGCAGCTGGGATATAGGACGGTAATTACCCGGCTCAGATGGATCCAGAGACGGTTTCTTCAGGAGAGGTATAACTTTAGCGTGCTTCCACGCAGATGGTACAGACGCTGCGGTTAAAGATAGATTGACCAAATCCCTACTCACTGGCGTAATAAGGGTATGAAACTGACGAAAGTGAGCAGGTATCAAAGGGTCGGCTGGAGAGCCTGATTTAATTTTCAGACAGAGGGACTCAAATTCAGTGAGAGACAACAGGGGAAAAGACGAGAGTACACTAACCACAGTGGATCCAATATTCCCATGCCTTTCCACAAGGTCAGTGGTGCCAGTGACCGGTGGGAGGCTCTTATATATCTTCTCCACCTTATTCAAAAAGTAACTGGCCAGATCGTCACACTGGAGATTTGAGGTGACAGGCGAGTCAACCTTCAACCCAGAACTCTTCATAACCTTGAGCAGGGTGAAGATTGTTTAAGAGGGGTTGTTGCTCACCGAGCCATTGTAATGTTGAGATGAAGTCGTCGCAGAGTCCGAACCACCAGAGCAACCAGAATAGGTAGGGTCATTAGATATGGTTGAACGCCTTCTTGGTGCTTAATGAAAAGGTGACCCTCTACTCTGTTGCATCCTTTGCGAGCCATAGTATACGGGATAGGGTTTGGAGATGGTTATGGGACATTTTGTCAGGGACAAACCCCACCTGGGAGTCATGTATCGAGGAGGGGATCACCCATTTCAGTCAGGTTGCCAATATCACCACCAGCAGTTTTATTTCAGTATTAGGCAGAGATATGGGGCAATAAATGCAGTATTGTAGTGGATCCTTCCCCTGTTTGGGCAGGACTGTAATGAGCGCCGTGTTGGACAGGTGAGCTAAGCTTTCCCATTGTTCGGTCTCTTTGGCTGCACCGTATAGGGAGTCAATCACTTGTAGTTGCATCAATCTGTAGAATTCACCTGGGAAGCCATCTTTCCCAGGCGCTTTGAGGAGATCAGTGATTCCTTGCAAGATTTCCTCTTCCATTATTTCACCCACCAGAAGGCTTCACCCTTGGTCATTGAGAGATGGGAGCCTACAATCCTCAAAAAAGCAGCTTCCTTATTAGTATCATTGTCAACCTCCGAATTGTAGAGGTCTGCGCAAAAGGTTGCAAAGGTGGCAGCTACTTCTTGTGGGGTTGTGACCATTGTGGCCTCTCACTGGCGCAGTTGTGCGGCCAGTAAACATCCTGCTTTTTTGCCTTATTCATAGTGTTGCCACAATTGTAGGCGATGCAGCATGTATTCTGCTTTGGAAGTTATTAGTGAGTTCAGTTCCATTTTTGCCCAGTCTAAGTTTCTCTGTGAGCTAATGGTGGGGTGTAGAAGATCGAAGTTCATCCTAGACAAAATTTAATTTTCCAGGGTTTTCTTGTGGTCCGATCTGTTTTTATTGGCAAGTGATCTGGCCTCTGAGGGGGCTGCCACCCACAGCATCTGGGAGAACTTGACCGAGCCAGTATTGTCTTCCAGATAAGTAGAGAGATGTGATTTCAGCCACTCATGGTCAGTCGGCAATTTATAACAGGACGTGTTGAGATTCCAGGTCTTCCTGGGGGCGGTGTAAATGCAAGTCAATAGAGAGACCTATGGGGAGGGGTCAGTAAGCACTGGGTCAAAGATGATGCTGGTGTGTGTAGGGACAACTACAGTTTGGGTCACCAGAAATATTGAATCCGAGACTGGACTTGTGAACCTGAGAAAGGAACGTATATTTCTTGTCTTCCAGGTGTAGGAGAAGCCAGATTTCAAACATGCCTTGGTCGTCAAAAAGGGCTTGTAGGAGAGCCCTGTCATGTCCATGCATCATGTCTAGGGGCCCGTCCTGTCCATGATCACGTTCGGGTTTTAATTTCAAGTCAATTTAGGGAGCTCAAGATATGAATTTTTGGCCATTGCAGCATGTGACTGATAATACGTGTGCTGCTGATGCACGCAAAATGTCTGAACTTTGGGAGGTTAATCAACAATAACTTTCTATAGTCCAGCATTAAAAGGATTAATACCGGCACAATTTTGCTTCACCTCTCACCCCTCTCCTCTGCCTCCACACTCAAAAAAGGCAATAATTGGCATATTACAATCTGAGCATCTATCTATTTGTTTATGCATTATACAAAGTAAACACATTATGGCCTGATTAGATTTATGTACATCATGGACAAGAGTCACAAATGTCAAGAGTAGTGACCCTCAGTGAATGTACAGGGATGATGGTATATCATGATGGTATAATCATCGTAAACATCTATATACAGGGAGGGGGATATAAGGAATATAAATCAGACCTGAGCAAGTTTAAAGAGGATATCAGAAGGGCCTGGTTTTAGTACTAGGTGACTTTAATCATAAATTAGACCCCTGTAGAGTTGATTTAGGATGTAAAGAGATATTGATGGCCTACAATATAAATGTCGCCAGCTTCCCTAGGGGGAGATTTACTGCGCGAGATACGGCCTTATGTAATTTTATGTGCTCAATGTGCCTAGTATGTGCTAATGGAACAATGGAGCCAGAACGTCCAGCTAGCCGCACATTTAAGATGGGCAACCAATTGTGCCCAATAGATTACATCTTTATCCATGGATGGAATTTTGAATTGATAAGAGATTTTGAGGTGATGAGAGTTGAAGGACGTGATCACTTCCCACTTAGCGCTAAGATAGTTGGAGGAAATAAAAAATCAAGAGATACAATTATCCCAATACAAATGGAGTACCCCAAAAGGTTGACTACTCATATGACAGAGGAGGGCCTGGAGAAATTGAGGTCATTTCAGCAGTGTCAAATTTTAGATGACATTCCAAGGATTAGTAACGTAGGTTGGTTCGAAAATGTAATTATCCAAGTGGTCCGATGTCTAAGAGTTAAATTAAAAGGGAAAAGCTGTAGGGGAGATAGGAATAAGAAAGGACATAAAGAGAAAAATTGGTTCAGTGAGGAATGTAGGAAATTAAAATCAAATATAAGAAAAGGGGAAAGAAGATTGAAATTGAAGTATGATATAGATATGGTGATTAGCCTACAGAAATTTAAAAAAACATATAAAATGGTCATAAGAGATCATAAAAGAATACATAAAGAGAAATGCTGGTGGAACCTACTTGAGGCAATAGAAACTAAGGATGTAAAAAGTTTTGGAAATTGGTCTAAGAGGGGTCCGGGAAGACACAGGCAACTATGAATTGCGTAGTGACAGAAGATGATTGGGAACGATATTTGGGTGAAATATATAGCATAGGAGAACGGCAAGTAACTACGGAACACGTAATATGGCCAGAGATGGGGGAGAATACCAGGCTGTCAATTTCAGAAAGTAACTTTAAACGCATTATAGCAAATTTAACATTGACTAGAACAGCTGGCCCTGATAATCTCCGGGCAGTAATTATAAAGACCGCTCAGACTGGTGGGCAATTTTTTTTTACAAAAATGTTTTCCGGCATTCTGGAGACAGGGAAGATGCCCCAGATTTGGAAAGGAGTGATCATTAGACCCATCCATAAACGAGGAGATGTAAAGAGTCCCAAAAACTTTAGGTTAATTAACCTTTTGGATGTGGGAGAGAAGGTATTTTCTAAAGTAATCTTAGAAAAAGTTAAAGAATGGGTAGAGGTTAACCAAATAATACCCCCGGAACAGGGAGGTTTTAAGAAGGGGCATTCTACAATAGACCATTGTTTCTGCCTTTGGTCCATCGAGTGGAAGTCGGTGGAGCAGGGGGGTACGCTGTTCAGCTGCTTCATCGATTTCCGGGCAGCATTTGATCTGGTTGACCGTAACCGGTTGAAGGAGATGTTGATAAACATTGACATCCCTAAGGACCTTCTGGTCACTATACAAGAGCTCCTTAGGAACAATTAGGCACAGGTTATCCTGGACATAGATGGGACTTTGTCGAAGAAGATACCATTTGAAAACGGGTTAAGACAAGGGTGTGTCTTGGCCCCCTTGCTCTTCTCTTTGTTCACAGCCGACTTACCAGTTATATTAAAGAAGGTACGGGGTGCTAGTCCAAAATTAAACGGGAAACACATCGCTTGCCTACTCTATGCAGACGACCTGGTAATTTTAGATCGAACAGAGATAGGTCTGCAGAGGAAGCTGATTGTGTTCAATGAATATTGTAGTCAGAAAAAACTAGTTGTATACTTAGATAAAACCAAGGTATTGAGCTTTGGTAAGAAAAGGAAGAAATTCAGTTGGTTTCTGGGCTCCACTAAGTTGGAAGTAGTGAATGAGTATAAATATTTAGGGATATGGTTTGAAAGATCCCTAAAATGGGAAACTTATCTGAATGCATTAAGAATACGAGCGCAGGCCTCAGTTAGTGGGTTGAAAAAATGTAATAGGAATTATGGTGAAAAGTCAGATAGACCTGTCTTGAAAGCATATATGGCCATGATACCGCCTCAGTTCCAATATGGAGCCGAAATATTGTATATGAGTGGCAAAAGAGGGTGGCATATTGAAGAGGGAAAATGTATTAAAAATGTACTATCCCTAACCAGATCATCTATGATTTACGCGGTAAGAATAGAAACGGGCATGGTATCCTGGGAGGTAATGGCACGTATGGCATTAACACGATTTTGGCAACGCCTGGGAAATGGGGAGGAGCAAAAAATAGCAGAATGGTGCAAAAGGGAAGTCTTGCAGAGTAATTTGAAATGGGCATCAGGGGTCAGGAAAATATTATATACAGTATGCAGGGAACTGGGAGTTAAACTGAACCCTCAGGACTTACAAATTGATGTTGCAAGACGAGAATTGAAGATACTAAGAAAGAAACGTCTCGAGATCAGGATTGCCAGTACCTGGAGGGGGAAAAATCTGTGGGTTTTATGATTAAATCTTGGAAATCTGATCAACAGTTCCTGTACATAGATATCCTACCCAACTGCTACCTTAGAAATGAAGTTTTAAGATTACGAATAGGAATTAATCCTTGCTATATGAATGACGGGATAAAAGAGGCTATGATGGATCCTGAAGGAAATTGCACCTGCAACTTAGGCACGAAATGCGATATTTTGTACATATTATTAAATTGTCTCATGGTCCTTGATACACGGAAATTGTTTTTACGACCAATATTTTTAAAATATGGTATTAAAAACCGTGCACAGGCAGCAGAATTGTTAACGGAAATGACCTATTTGGACATAGCATGTGCACATGGGAGATTCATGCTTGAAGTTAAAAAAAGTTTTTAGTGTTTATAAATATGGGATTTTATGATTTTCATTTTAGGATAACAGAAATTAGATTAGAAAATGAAATAACTATTTATTATGGTATTGTAATTTTATTGTGTATAAACGATTAATGATATTGTATTATGGAAAGATGGAAATGTTCTTTTTTTATGTTTAAGGACTGAAGGTCTAAATAAACATTACCTTTGACTTGACTTGAATGTACAGGGATAGAACAGACATTGAAGATAGTGTCCAGCACAGGAGTGTGCAGACTCCCTGGAAGACAAGGGAGTTTTATAGAAATAAAGAGCCTTTTCTTCATGTAATTCAAATTCTGTGCATTTTAAAGATTCATACAATGCTATCTTGGGTACTCATAGAATAAAAAGTTCACTCAGTTGTTGTCTGTTGATATTCTATTCTAGAAAAGCAACAAATTTGCACTTGCTGCAGGGAATTGGTTGGAATTTGTAGTCTGTAGAGAATGGATTTCATTTTCAGTCATCAAACAAGTATTGGGGACAAATCTAATTCATCAGGTTGTGTAAACCCATAGATCTAGCAATAAATGTGGCCACAAACATAAAACTGTTCATTTTTTGTAACAATGAAAATCCTCTTTGCTTTCCAAAATGCAATCTCTGATGTTGGTTGAACCAAAAATTACCATTCTGCACAGCTAATAAATATTTCCTGTGAAAGTATTTACTCTGTAGTGCTTCCAAACAAGTGAAAATATTCTCTTTAATTTTTTCGCAACAATAGCATATGGGAAATATGAAGCGATCAGACGATGGAGCTCAAACAATGAAACTTAAACTGTGAGTGATACATTATGCATGTGATACAAAGATGAATCATTGAATTCATGTAAGAAAATAGTGACCTAGGATATAATGCACTGATGTAAATAAAGCATTCCACTCATTGGGATTACCAAGTCTAGTAACTTTTTTTTTGATATATCAAAAAGGCTACTCATTCCTTGGAAAAAGCAAATCTAAAAAAAGAACTTTTTTTTCTAATATTAATTGTCATGAAAATCTAAGCAGTACATTGTAAGCAAAACTGTTGCTACAAATGTACTTTTGCAAAAACAGCGGTGTCAAGCACTGGATGCTGAGAAGGTCTTTCTAATCCCCTTCTTGACATCTCGAGGAAAAGGCAACTCCTCCCAGTGGCTAACTAATAGAATATCGACCCCCAAAATATCCTCATACACAAATATCGACTTATAAATATCTATATCAAAAATATCGACATTCTATATTTATAATGGTAAGTACAAAAATATCGGAAAAAATATCGATGTAAAAACTATAGTTGTACAAAATATCGATTTTAATATATGTATAAAAACAATTAAATATACTAAATAGTAAATATAACTTTAAAAAAATTAATTAGATTTGATATACATTTTAACAAATATAACAAATACATTTAATTAAAAAAATGTAAACATACGTATATAAAATGTAATATATATATATATATTTACTTTAAAACAATTAATAAACTATTAATTTTAATTTATTTTATAATTGTATATATGACAATTTACAAATAAATATATATATATATATATTTTTATATATGCATACACCAATAACATAAAATCTAATTAAAAAAAACATTATATTATAAATTAAAACATTAAACTATTTAAAAGTCTTTAAACTTACATTTTCCACTTCAGTGAGTGCAACAGTAGGTAAAGTGTTGGATAGCTGAGGGGTAAAAATTACTATTCCTACTCCAGTGAGTGCAACTGTAGGGAAAGTGTTGGATACCGGAGGGGTAAAAATTACTATTCCCACTCCAGTGAGTGCAACAGTAGGGGAAGTGTTGGATAGCGGAGGGGTAAAAATTACTATTCCCACTGCAGTGAGTGCAAAAGAAGGGAAAGTGTTGGATAGCAGAGGGGTAAAAAATACTATTCCCACTCCAGTGAGTGCAACAGTAGGGAAAATGTTGGATAGTGGAGGGGTAAAAATGACTATTCCCTCTCCAGCTAGTGCAACAATAAGGAAAGTGTTGGATAGTGGAGGGGTAAAAATTACTATTCCTAATCCAGTGAGTGCAACAGTAGGGAAAGTGTTGGACAGTGGAGGGGTAAAAATTACTATTCCCACACCAGCGAGTACTACAGTAGGAAAAGTGTTGGATAGCGGAGGGGAAAAAATTACTATTCCCACTCCAGCGAGTGCAACAGTAAGTACGTAATTAAGTAAAAAAATGTATTGTTTTTGATTAATTAAAACCATTACAAAAGTACATTCTAAAAAAACATTTTGATACATTTATTTTTCGATCAATGCTCTATTAAAAGATTTTTGTGTGTCGATGCACACATGCGTAAGTTAAAAAGTACAGAGTGTCCAAAGTTCATTTTGCTGGGAGCCTGTGAGGAATTATACCCTGGTTGTGATACCAAGCATCTTTTGCTTGGAAGCTACTAGAAGCAAGAACTTAGGGGCCCATTACGATGGCGGGCGGAAGCACAACCGCCGTGCTGGCGGATGCAAAAACCACCAGTTACCGCCGGCACGCAGCAGTCCACACGCCCGCCCAATTATGATGCGAAAAGCAGGCCAAACACCGCCGGCAAGCCAGCAACACCGTCCGCCATCAAAGTGCGCCCGCACACGTAGCGGCGCAGCACAACTGACACACACCGTCCGACGAAACACGTCCCGCCCGGCGCATAAATTACGATGCCGCAAACAAACGGCTCCCACGGCAAAGAGACACCGCACGTGAAAGAGAGGCGGAAACACGGACGCAGAGCACGGACAACGAAGAAGCGGCACCCCGGGCATGAATCCAGCACTGCAGGCCCTTCCCATGCTTCTGCTGATGCACCACCAAGGACGCAACGTACCGCGGAGACGCAGGTAGGCACACACACAACAAGTGCACGCAAACAGCGCACACAGTGCAAGGGCGGAAAAAGCGGACAACCCCCCACCAGCGCGTGCACACTACACATCCACCATTGCATCCACATATGACACACAGGCCAAATCCTAACATCGCGGAACACATGTGTACACACCACCTGGGACTAGGAACCAACCACCCCGTCACGGCCCCAAAGCGCCGATGACGCCGCCACACATGCGCACAACGCAGAGGCCAACCGCAGCGCCATGCATGCGTCGCACACAGACACAGGGACACAACCAAGCAGCACACACATCAGCCCCACCCCGAACGCACATGACACGTGACAGGCCGGCCACAGACATGTCCCCAACGCCCAATTCACGGACAACACCCAACGCCACACAACCGACGCACACATGTCAGTGAAGTCACGCAACAGCAGGACACACCCCAGTGTAACAAACATGGCGTAGCACACAGCGGCGGCAACACCAACTAGGAGAAGCAGGGCCCCTTCGGGAAGAGGAACGCCAGTACCACACTGAAAAACCCATACCACCCTGCACATATGAACAAGACACATGAAACGGAACACCAAAGAGCCCGGGGACCGACAACAGGTGGCCCAAGAATTACAACCACACACAAGGCCCAACGCAGAGCGGAAAGGCAGCCTGCCGCCCACACAAGGGAGAGCAGACAGCACTGAATGACCTTCCATTCCAACACCGAAACCACAGCCCTACGACAGAAGCCGGTGAATACAGCCATTGTCCAAGAATAGACCAACACAGGCATGCCGAGGAGACCGACCACACGGCAGATAGCGCATATCACAGAAGCACACAACGGACGGGGAAGAAAGAAGAAAACACTCCCCATGTCGGCCACATGCAAGTTAATTGGAAGGAGTCACACAGCACTGACCTTGAACTGTCTGAGAAGCATGTGGGAAGAGGGCCCGTGTCCTCCAAACAAGCCAACAGAACACAAGTCCTGTCTCCCCACGACTACACAGAGCTCACAGCAACCCCGGAGCGTGCACATTGCAGACTGCACACACAGCCGGAGCACGCCACCTCTACGAACCGCTGCGAAATGGCAACCGCAACACACCTACCCAACTACGCCGAACAGCTCAAGCTGTACCAAACCAACACGATACATACATTGGGATGCGATCTCCTGTCCCTGCTGAACGTAAGTTACCGACTGACTTACCGCATCACATTGTTCAGCTGCGTCATGCCCGTCTTCTACTGTCGGAGGTGTCCCTACCAGCATCCCGTCGAGATATGCCTCTCCAACCCGGCATGTCTGAAGGCGGACCTGCTACCACTACTCCTCCCTCTGGACGCACATGACAGGGCCTGCTCTGCCTATGGGGGCATGGCGTATGTGGCCAACATCGCACGCGCACTGAAATGGAACCACTGTGCCTCCACACGACGGATCATCGAGAACAGCTACATCGAATGTCACCCAGCATGCCCCATCATGGTCCTCCAAGGGACAACCTACGAACAACACCTTGACAGCCACCATCCGCTTCATTGGCTGGCAAACATGGACACCACCAATGACATGGAAGCCCTGCTGGACGGCATCGCATACCTGACAACCTGTAAATACGTCGGACCACAACGCAGGTTCCCCGAGTGACCTATGAAGTCCAACCCCGCACCCATGCTCAGCTTCCGCACGGACTGGCCAGTCACCATCACAACAGCCATACCAAACGACCGGCAACTGTAACCACACCATCAACGACATCGCCATGTCATCGGATATGACCGGGACATGCACACTGTTCCCCATCACATCCAGGAACACCGCATGCATCGTGGGAGGCAGTGGCATGGGCTCTGTGCATCGCACCCACATGGACGGAACTGCACGAACAACCAGGACACGACATGGATCCAGCGCACATGGACACACACACCGCTCAGTGGACATGAATAGGTCGCCTGGAGTCTGTGGGTGCTGCACCCTCCCACCCCCGCCCCGGGAATCCCATACCAGGACCTTTGCATGGACGACAAGTGCATACAACAACAACACGACCCCAGTGACTGTGACATGTCCAGTAACCACCACAGTGCAACAACAAGTGGCACGCCGCTGCATGCACGCAAGCACATGCCCTGATGTCATCTCACATGCACGCGTGCATGAGGAACAACCGCAGCAAACCTGTCACATGGAACTGAGATGGACTGTGCCCATGATGCCGAGCGGTCTGGTAGGCTACATGTATACCGTCTGTGTCAAAGTCCGCAGCTCCGCAGCTATACGTAAATGTACATTAGCACAGCCTTGGCCAAGCAGATGTAACCCCACACCCTATCCCATTTGTAATCATGCTCAGTATATCCTCAACATGTATTCCGCTGCCAGTAGTGTCCACTATACTGCATCACAGAGGACAGAAGACTCAATATAATGTTTGAAACCAAAACTGTCTCCGCTGACTCATTTCACAAGTACGAATGAGAGAGGATGAGAGTATGTGAAGTACACGGCAGTCGTGACATGACCATGTAGTCCACTGGTATTGGATGTCAACGCAAATGAGTAGCACTACTGTGGAAGACACACATGTGTCGTGTGAAGTCGTATGGACGCAGTGCTCAGGTGGGTGGGTGCGACGGGTAGATGCGCACATGCCAAGTTGGAGCACGCCGTGTTGGGAGGGCTCATGAACAGTACACCACCGCTTCCCTGGGCATTGTGAGAGGACACCTGTCGGGGGGAGTGAACACGTGTGTGCACAGCAGCCGGGCACACGTACAAGGCGGTACCAGGCGCACCTCAGCCCACCCTCTGTGGACAAGCTGGATCCTGTTGTGCGCCCGCCATGCCCCTTGACAAGGCACACACAGCCCCAGTCGACCAGGTGTAACCCCAACATAGTCAATCCGCACAGGCGATACAGGGCACGGGATGGCAGTGGAGCATGGTGTGTGAGAGGTCTCCTCGCGCTCCTCCTGGTCATATCACGCAGGCAATAGAACCTCAACGTCTAGCATGGCACAAGTCACATGGAAGTGTAGGGGGACGCACCACAGCACGAGCAGCACTGACGTCACGGGAGGTGGCTCGCACCATCCCATCCATTGCCCATCATACCAACCACGACACATGCCATTGCGACTAAGTGCAAGCGCGTGCGCCACCACCCCCGAGCCCTCCCCAGAGAGGCCAAAGAGTGAATGTGTGGGCCAACAGCCACAGACGGACGCGGCCTGGCCGCAAGGGCAGCCACAGCCACTGGGTGTCGCAGGTGGCGGATCCGGAAGGCGAAGACTGTGATGCATAGTCCATGCAGGCCGGGTCTCCATTTGGGGCACCACGCAGGTGGACGGCGTCCCGCCACACATCATACCCTGAGACAGCCCACTCGTGCAACTGGACCCACACATTCACTCCTTGCCCTCTCTGGTGCGAGCTTGGGGCTGCCTGTGCAAGCGCTAGCCTCGCAGGTGAGCATGCATATTGGGGGGCGAGGGGAGGACATGAGGGCTGGGGCGAAGATGACTGTATCACTGTCAGTTAGTACAAGGGATGACCCAGATGTGGAAAGGAAGAGACGTGTCCCGTGTGTACTGCAACTAGTCGCCAATCCAACTACCCCCATGTCCGGAATGTAAGCCCGCACCTAGGCCCGCCCATCCGCCACATCGAACATACCACCAGCACGACAACCTTCCCATTCGAAACACTGACTGGGGGTGGCGACCAGTGAACAATCATGTGTAGCCTACCCACGCGTACATGTGGGCCCTCCATGATCCATGTCACCTGCGGCAAAGACATGACATGCGCAATGAGGGAAGTGAGGAGAGCTGTCCGCCCCACGCGCAGAAGGTGCATCAGCTCCACAGACCCAGCAGCGAGTCCAGCAGGGGTCACATGTGCAGGGGCAGCTGTGCCTGGTGTGAAGGCACATGCATATAGACAGCACATCGACCAATGTGTAGTCTGCCCACATCCACAGTCCATCATCATGCGGACATAGGAATTGAACACAGGGCAACACATCTTAGTTGGTGCACCCACCGTGACCAACAATGCGCAATCATCGACGTACCCGCCCTGTGCATGGCCCCCCACCCAACGGAGGCACATCCAGTGCCACCATCCCACACACACAAGCCTTCCACGGAACATGCTGTGTCCAATGGTCAGTACAGAGTCAGCGCCCATCTGGTGGATCCTGAACAGGAGACACATGCACACACATGCCAGCTCCCACTATGTACGTCTGCCACCTGGCACGTGCAATGTAACCTCTCACCTGTGACTGCAAGCACACAGCCGTCTTGGCATGGGGCTGTCAATGTGGACACCAGTCAATGTTTCGGGAGCTGTGATCCGTACAGTGCTGTACATAGGGTGCAGTGCTGACACCTACTACTGTCTCATATCCCCTCGTGCCACAGGTCCCACTTGTAATGGCCGCTCAGCCCGTGCCCACATCGTCGTCGTCGTGTGCCATACTCATCCAGCCTCGGAAGCAGTTCCATGCTCAGCAGACACTCATGTTGCCGTGGCATTGCCGCTTGACGAATATGCAGTCAGTCCCCATCAGCACGCCCCGCAAGTCATTGGGGCCTAGATCCCCATGTGCATGCACATGGCAGTGGTATGTCTCACTTGCCATTGCCATTGTTGGGAGACCTGTGTAAGTGTATTGTGGCCGTGCCGTCCCAGCTTGACAGCTGGGCTGTGGCTCATGTGCTTGCTCAGTCATGTCAGTGATGTGTATGCGAAATTGCTATGTGCCGTGTTGCTTTGACATGTGTCCTCTGCCATTTAACCCAGGCGGAGACCGAACATTGACCGCCCATACCAATTGCTGGCGGACATGGACGATACAGAGGTAATCAGGAAGTTTCGGCTGGACAGGCCAACTCTGCATCGACTGTGTGCCATGTTAGAGCCCCATCTCCGTCCCCGCAGGGTGTATCCGACTGCTGTCACCCCCACGGCTAAGGTGATGGCCGCCATGCATTTCTTCGCCACTGGGTCATTCCAGCACACAGTGGGCAGTGGAGGAGGGATGTCCCAGCCCATGTTCAGCAAGGTGCTGAGGGATGTACTGGCAGCCATGATGCTGTACCGGAACAGGTACATCCGCTTCCCCAGGGCTCGTGAATTAGCGGCAGTGAAGGGTGCATTCTATGCCCTTGGCAGAATCCCACACGTCGTGGGAGCCATTGACTGCACTCATGTTGGCCTTGTTCCACCACAGGCCACTGAGCACCTGTACCGCAACAGGAAGCACACGCACTCCCTGAATGTGCAAGTGGTGTGCCTTGCGGACATGGTGATCACCCACGTGTGTGCAAAGTTTCCAGGCTCGGCCCATGACGCACACATAATGCGCAACAGCATCTTGCCACGACTGATGGCCAATCTGCAACAGGATCGTGCCTGTATTGTCGGTGAGTATGTGGAGTGGTGTAGCGTGCTGGTTGTGCGATGCTGTCCCCTGTCCAGTTGGAATAGCTACGGTTCTCTGTGTCCCTCACACCCAGGTGACTCTGCGTATCCGAATGGGGCATGGCTGCTCAGTCCATTGAGGAATCCTCGCACCCCAGCAGACGATCGATACAATGAGGCACATGGGAGGACCAGACGTGTGGTCGAGCGTACCTTTGGCCTCCTCAAGTCCAGGTTCAGGTGCCTGGACCGCACCGGGGGTGCACTGGCGTACTCCCCACAGAAGGTGTGCCAGATAGTGGTGGCGTGCTGCATGCTGCACAATCTGGCCATTCGGAAGCAGATCCCCCTCATTGTGGATGACGGAGATCAACCAGGGCCCCA
Source organism: Calotriton arnoldi (assembly GCA_963921515.1). Classification (NCBI taxonomy): domain Eukaryota; kingdom Metazoa; phylum Chordata; class Amphibia; order Caudata; family Salamandridae; genus Calotriton; species Calotriton arnoldi. The sequence continues at coordinate 56,360 of CAWUFW010020618.1, read as the reverse complement.
GCCCGCAGACCAGGACAGCTCGAGTGAGGTGGACAGCGGAGAGGAGGAAGCTGGGAATGTGCGCCAGCAGCTCATCGCCCGCTACTTCACTTGACGGTGAGTGTCCATGTACGACGGATGATGTGTCTGTATCTGTGCAGGTGTGTGTGTGCTGTGTCAGGGTGGCCGTATGTTCACTGCGTGCAGTGTGTCAACGCTCCATGGCCAGGGTAGTATGCCACTGTTGGTGACTGTGGCATTGTGCCCTATTGCTCTGTGCGATGTGTGTACATTGCTTGTAGTTGTTGACATGTACTGTGTGATGGGTGTGTGACACACTCATTGAATGTGCTCCTGTTCTGTCTCCCACCCCTAGGTCCCTACAGGCCCTCCGGATTCCATTGCCATGCCACGCATCAGGTGCCCTTCCGCCCAAGGTGGCCGTTGTATTCCGTACAAATAAAACACAGGGCACAAACAGCAGTTAGTGAATAAGGTGCATTTATTACGAACTGTGACATGTGATTGTGTGTAAGGTGATAACAAAAGTGGTGCGTGCAGTGACAATGAGCTGTCGGTCATGGCTGCGTGATGATCAGGGTGTACCCACTGGTTCTATGTCCATAGTCCAACACACACATGCCATCCAGCTGGCTGTGTGGAGTGGGATCGTAGAGCAAGTCAATGCAGTGGCTGGTCAAGGAAGGCTGGCGGAAGGCTGGCTGGCTGCCTCACTTGCGACTGGAGCGTGCGAAGTCCTCCCGGGAGATCTGTTTCCTCTTCGGACGGCCCCTTCCACGTTTGGGAGGGGGTGTGTGGTGGCGACCTGCTGGTGGTGGGTGAGGTGTGCTCACTGGCTGTGGACGCAGGGGAAGTGGACACTGCTGGCCGACCCTGCGCCCTAGCAGGTGGTGGCGGAGGTGGTGTTGCTGGCCTTGCCTGTGACCCCACCGCCACCACCAGCTGGCCCATGAGGTCCACGAGTTGGTCCATACGGGACACGAATTGGCCCATATGGGCGTCCATGGACCTCAGCACCCCCAGCACCTCCCGCGTGTCAGTGGCAGACCTGGCCCATTGTCCTTGGGCCTCTTCATAGGCCCCAAGGACTCTGGCCATTTGAGGCAGGGCATGGCTCCCAGGGGAGGCTGGCGTTTCCCTGACCCTGCTCCTCCTACCAGTCCTGCTGCCACCGGCCTGCCCACTAGCCACATTGCACACCACGGTCCTCGCTGTGGCTCCCAGGGTGGATCCAGTCGGCCGGGCCACCACCTGCGCTGGGGCTGGTGCCAGCGAAGACGTGGTGGTGGTGGAGGCGGTGGTGGTCGGTGCGGCGATGGTGGCGGTTGCGGCAGTGGTAGTGGCCGCAATGACCGTGGGTGTGGCCGCAACGACAGTGGCAGCAGGGGACTGGGACTGTTCAGCATCCCTGGATGATGGGTTGGTGGGTAGGAGGGGTCCTGGGAGCGGCTGGGCCCTGCCACGCCAGATGGGCCAGCTTGGTGGTCCGTGTCCGAAGAGGTGGACAGATCCTCCAGATCCGTGTGTCCTCGTGGGGGGCTTGTAGGCTGGCTGTGCTGGCTGCTGTCTCCATCCCCAGCGTCCAGCAGTTCGTCACCTGTGGAGAAAATGAGATTTGTTATTGTGTTGCACCTGGCGAAGTATGTATTAGTCGTCTGACATTGGCAGTTCGTGCAATCTCGTACATGGGTTTCCCGGAGGCGAGTGTGTGGCTGTGGCATCTGTAGTTGTGTGTGCTAGGCAATGGGACTGTGTGCTGTGCACATGTGGCATGGGACGGATTGGCCATGCCGATGGGTGTGTTGCTGTGCCCCTACTCATTGTGACTCTGGTGTATGCGGGCTCCTGGCCCATCCTGGGTCTGGTTTGTACTTTGCTTTTGGAGTTCATATTGAACGCTTAGGAACGCATATGGCAACATGGGGGCCATGCCCCAGATTCGCATTTGGGAGGGGATATGCTTTTGGGGTTCAAATGGAACGCTTAGGAACGCATATGGCAACATGGGGGCCATGCCCCAGATTCGCATTTGGGAGGGGATATGCTTTTGGGGTTCAAATGGAACGCTTAGGAACGCATATGGCAACATGGGGGCCATGCCCCAGATTCGCATTTGGGAGGGGATATGCTTTTGGGGTTCAAATGGAACGCTTAGGAACGCATATGGCAACATGGGGGCCATGCCCCAGATTCGCATTTGGGAGGGGATATGCTTTTGGGGTTCAAATGGAACGCTTAGGAACGCATATGGCAACATGGGGGCCATGCCCCAGATTCGCATTTGGGAGGGGATATGCTTTTGGGGTTCAAATGGAATGCTTAGGAACGCATATGGCAACATGGGGGCCATGCCCCAGATTCGCATTTGGGAGGGTATATGCTTTTGGGGTTCAAATGGAACGCTTAGGAACGCATATGGCAACATGGGGGCCATGCCCCAGATTCGCATTTGGGAGGGGATATGCTTTTGGGGTTCAAATGGAACGCTTAGGAACGCATATGGCAACATGGGGGCCATGCCCCAGATTCGCATTTGGGAGGGGATATGCTTTTGGGGTTCAAATGGAACGCTTAGGAACGCATATGGCAACATGGGGGCCATGCCCCAGATTCGCATTTGGGAGGGGATATGCTTTTGGGGTACATGCTGTGAGCCATGGGTGCCGAACGTGACATGTGTTGTGGCAGCATGACAGTGCATGGTCTGAGGTGTGTGCATGCCTGACATGCCCTGCATATTTGCTGTCTGTTGTGGTTACTGGACATGGCATTGGACGCATCGTTATGAGTGAGTGATAGTTGTGTGCCAGCCAACGTATTGCAGTTGTCCCATCTCCTTGGTGTGCGTGCTGCCCTGTGCCATGTGCATCACTGCAGTGCTCGGGGGTGTGGCCCATGTTGTGTGTTGTTGCTCACAGTGTGTCGTGCGCTTAATTGACTTCTGGCACATGGTTGGTCATGGGCATGTGTCTTAGCGTGACTGCTGTATGTGTGGCAGCTGTGCGGATGACATGCCTTTCATGTGACTGGGGCTGACGGATGGGATGGATGGTATGTTGTATGTGCATGGTGTGTCTGTGAGTTTGATGGGTTCAGTGGTGTTCGTGTGCATTTCTGTTGTTCCGCTCTGTTGCGTCTAGTGTTGTTTGTCTTACATAGGCGTAGTTGTGGGGTGTGGGGTTGACAGGCAGTGGGGGCTACATGGACAGGACTTCAATGGTGTTTCGGTTGTGTGTGATGAGTTGCACAGTGGCTGCCGTGTGGGACTATATTCAGTGTGGCTTGTGCATGCAGACGTGGCTCCTTGGGTGTTGCTATGTCTGTGATGGGTCATGTGGGGTGTGAGTCTGCTGTTCATGTCCGTGTGCACATTGTTCACTTGTTCGTGACGGTGGGCGGTGCTGCGTGTTCGTCTGCTACGTGACATGTCCCATGTGTTGGTGGTGTTATGGTCCTCATGCCTCCAGTAATCCAGCCCTGTCCAGTTTCCCACCTGCAAGTTGTTCGTGCGTGCACTGTACTGGATGCCACATGGCTCTAAGCGGGGGGTGCTCCATGTTGCAGGTCTGTGGGGGTGGGGGGGTGTAGTGGGTCGTGGGGGTGGCTGTACACCCACTGACACCGATTGCTGTGGACCGTGATGTCTGCCTTTCGGCTGTCGTTGTGCACTGCGGTGGCTGACACGTGGCTGTGGGGTGTGGGGGATGCTCCTCCTTGCTGTGCTGTGGGACTGGGGCCTGGTGTGTGTTGTACTTGGGCTGTCCACCGTCCCACCCACTGCACTTTGTGTTCCTGCCACTTACCTGTTACTTGTCGGTTAGTGCAGCTGTAGCGGACACATGGGTGTGGTGGGTGCTCGTTGTGGCGCTTCTGGCATATTTGGGGACCTGTTGGTGGTTACGTGGCTGGCTTAGTGTACACATGTCCCCACGCATCTTACAGTTGTTCGGTTTGGCCTGTGTGTGGTAGTGTCTGTTGCATGTGCGTGTGTTGTGTATTGTGTGCTGGACATGGGGGTGTTTGTCCCTGGGAGCTGTGGCATGGTAGTTGCGCATGTGAGTACATAGCGGTGTGCTAGTATACATTAGTTTGTACTTACCAGCCTCCACTCCCCCTGCTAATCCGGCGAGCATCTCCGGATGGATTACGACTCGCACCTTCTCCTCCCACGCTTTGAAGGTCTTAAAGAGCGCGGGATTCCCTCCGCCAGTGACGGCAGCCATCTCTCTGTTTTTGCCCTCCTTCTTCTTGACCAGGCTCTTTACGTCATTCCAACGTTTGTTAATTTCTCCTCTGTTCCTGGGCAGGGTCCCGACTGCATTGACCTGGTCTACGATCCGGTTCCACATTCTGTTTCTGGTGGCTAGTGGTGTGTGCTGGACCATGTTCCCATAGATTTGTGGGTACACCTTGATGATCTCGTCGACCATGACCGTCAGCTCCATGGGCGTGAACTTGGGCATCCTTTGTGGTGCCATGGTGTTTGTGGTGCTGGTGCGGTGTGTGTTGTGTAATGTGCAGGGGGTTTGTGGTGCCGGGGTGTGGTGGTGGTGGTGGTGGTGTTTGGTGGTGGTGGTGGTGGTGGTGGTGGTGGTAGTGATGTGTGCGTTTCTGTGGTGTGCTGCTGTCCTTGCTGTGTCACTGTGTCCTCTCCTCTCCTCTCTGGTTTGCAATGTAGCAAGGGGTTGTGGTCTGTGGGAGTGCTGCTTTTGTACTCACCTATGTGGGTGTGTCCTCATGGTCTGTTGTTTTCAGGTGTGTTGTGTCTGGGGTTCTGGCCTTTGTATTTTTTGTTTGTCCGGGGGTGTTTTCGGGATGTGTACTGTGCTTGTGTATTTGTGCGTGCCTTGCTGTGTGGACTTGTTGGCCATGTTGTGTGCTATTGGTTTTGTGTGCGGATGGTTTCTGTGCAGGTACGTGGGCGCCATGGCTTCTGCCGTGTCGATTCTCATCGGCGTTGTTTGCGCTGGCGGGCGGTATATTTGTTGTTTTTCCGCGCTCATGGCGGTGCGATCGTAATTTCACGTGCGGTGTGTCGGCCGTGTGGGCGGGCGGTTTTGTGTTGTCGTGCAGTGTTTCCGTCCGTGGCGGGCGGTTTGACTCCGACTCGGACGATGGCGGGCGGTATTTTGTGTGATTTTTCCGCCGATGGCGGTTTCGGTTTGTGTACTCATAATGGCGTGGTCGGTGTTCAGGCGGTGTGTGCGGGCGGATTTTTGCCGCTTCCATGCCTGGTGGATTTATTTACGCCGGGTATCGTAATGTGCCCCTTAACAAGCTTCCCATTTAGGGGCCGATTCCGATTCGGGCCGGAAATCTCTCCGACCGAGCCGGACCCGGAGAGATTTCCGACCGAATCGGACCCTAGCAGTCCGACCGAACGAGTACGATGCGCACGCATGCCATCGGACTCGAGTCGGTCGGACTCCCATTGAAGTCAATGGGAGCCTGTCGTACAACGCGTACGCGGGCTCCCATTGACTCAATGGGTGCGAGGCGGACAAGGGCGCCCCTACAGCGGGTACGCGTCCATGCGCATCGCGGCGTACATGCACAGGTAGGGGGGACCCATGGGTCCCCCCTGTATGCGACTCGCGTGCCTACGCGTACAGGGGGGTCCGACGCGGACCCCCAAAGTCCGGCTCTGACAGCTTTTTCGAGCCGGACGGCGCGAGTCGGTCGGACTGCTCGCGGCGCGCATCGTACTTACCCGGCCGGGAAACGTCTCCATAGCGCGGTGCGAGTCGTGTCCCTGCGAGTCGGTCGGAGCGTGTTGAAGCCGCGTTCGAGTCGGTCAGAGATTTCACGGGTGCCTGCATCGTACTCGCTCGGCCGGACCCGCGTACGATTCGGTCGGGAAACAGGGCTCTGAATCGGATCCGGTAAATCCGAATCCGATTCGGAGCACTACCGGCCGAGATCGGAATCGGCCCCTTAGTTGTGGATCCATTGGGTTGAAGCATGCGAGTACTGCTTGTCTCCGGGTGCGTATGCCTCGTTCGTTAAAATGAGTTTTTAGCAGGCCAACCCTTTCCTCATTTAGCTTAATGCAGGAACATATTATGTGTTCAATGTCCTCCTTTCCAACTCCGCACAGCCGGCATGAGTTCCCGTAGTTCTTTCTCAGCCATGGTGGAAGATGGGGTATGGCTGGCAGGATTCCTAAACTGTGTTTTAGAAAGGCTTCTTTAGACATCCTAGAGTACCCCAGTTCAAAGTATGCCTGTGATCCAAATGATTTGTAACTGGACAGAGTCATCCATGCATGGCTCCTGTGTGCAAAAGCGGCTTTGTCTTCTATGAGAGAAAGTTTCTTGATGACCTTGTTTGTGACGAGTTTAAAGTGCAAGTGCGTTGTTGGGGTTTCCCACAGGTCGGCTAGTCCCGTTGTGGCGAGCGATTCTTCCAAGTAGGCTTTAGCCTGCGAGGTAGATGTGCTGCACAGTTCCTGCCAGAGCTGGTGGTTCAGTGTGTTTGTGGCGGAGTTCTTAATTTTGTGCCAGCACTTAATGTACGAGCCCCGCCTTGCGAGGAGTTGCTTCGTTAAACCAAGCTCGAGCCGAATCTGTGCTGGCGACGTATAAGGTGGTAGGTTTAACATTACTCTGTACGCTTTTGCCATGGTGGTATCCAGCAGTAAAGCATCCCTGCCTCTCAAAACCTCGCTGCCATATGTAACTGATGATGGAATTTTAGCTTGCGCAACACGGAGAAGTGGGGCGTATGTTGGTCCTGTCAGTTTTGTTTTAAGTTGTCTTAGCGTGGTTGCAATCGCCATACCTTTCCTCTTGATGGCATCCAGCTGATTCGTGAATTGGCCCCCCTTGTCGATCATAACACCTAGGTACTTATACACATCGCAGTTGGTAATTGCGGTTTTTCCTAGTAACCAAGAGTGGGACCGTCTTTTCCCGTTTATTGTCAAGGTTTTGGTTTTGTCGATGTGGACTTCCAGATAATTCTCATCGGCATACCTATGCAATGTGTCGAGTAGCCGTTGTAGACCTACTTGAGTGTGGCTAGTTAGAACGACATCGTCCGCATAAGACATGCTGGAAATGGATTTTCCTCCTATTCGTGGTGCATGCGCATTGCAAGCAGTAAGGGCTGTTGTCTAGTCTGCTGTGTAAAGGTTAAAGAGAAAGGGTGCGAGGACGCACCCCTGCTTAAGGCCTTTAGTTGTTTGTATACGCCTCGACAGGTGGGAGCCATTGCCGAGCTTGACCTGTATCCACGTGTTGGAATGTAATTCTATTAGAAGGTTCAGGAGGGATGGAGGAATCCCCCAGTGAGCCAGCTTCTTCCAGAGGTTAGCTCGGTTAACATTATCAAACGCCGCCTTAAAATACACGAAGCAAAAGTGGAGAGTTTGTTTGGTTAAAATTGCTTTGTCGATGAGTAATGACATGGCTAAAAGGTTGGTTGTTGTCCCAGTATCTCTACAGAACCCTGTTTGGCTGGGGGGGATTATGTTTTGCTCTGTTGCCCATTCCTGTAATTCAACAAGTAGATTCCCCGCAAAGTATATTGCCTCTACATCCAGTAGTGCAATTAAGTGGTAGTTTTTTGGTAGGGTTTTGTCCCCCGCTTTATAAATTGGTGATATAATGGAGCCCTTCCATGATGCGGGCAAACACCCAGTTTGCCTACCTGAGCTGAAGATAGGAACTAGGGATTCTGACCAGTATTCTGGGTCTTGCTTAAAAAGAGCTGTCAGGATCCCATTTGGCCCGGGTGCACCGTCCTTCCTCCCTTTACGTATTTGTTCCCTGATCATGTCGGCGTCGATCTAAATTTCCTCGGCCTCGTCAGCCGTCGTAGTATGAAATCGAGATACAGGCTGTTTATCCATGCTGGTGTTTAGTCCAAGAACCTGTTGATTGAAGTGGTGTTCTAAAAAGGATGTCCAGTTGTTTTCTGTAATGTGTGATGTTAGACCACCATGTGCGAATTGTAGGAATTTGTTTATCGTTGCCCAAAAACGTGCACTGTTATTTCCTTTGGAATCATAATGGAGTTTAGCCCAGAGTTCATTTTCTTATATCCCATTTAAATTTCCTAAGTTCGGCCTTTTCCTTGCGTAGCTGTTGGTGTAGAACCTTGTCTCCCGGCCGTAGCCTCAATGTCCTTAGTGATTTGTTTATGGCTTTTTTGAGTCTTTTCAGGGTCGCCCTTTGCGCACTCGTGGCCTTCCCTACAACTGCTGGATCGTTAGGCAGGGAGTGCCGAACTACAGATGAGTAGGAATTTGAAAACGTGGCCGTGAATGTTTCCCAGATGAATATGTGATTTCCCGTAGTTTGATTAAGCTCATTTAATTGCTGTTTTGCTGCCATGAGCACTTCCCTGGAATTTGCTATAGATGACTTGATTCTTTTAAGGTTTATTGTATGGCAAGCATGCATTCCGACTGGATTTGGAATTGATTTATCCGGTAGTGCGTGAATTGCAATTTCCTGAGGCCGATGGTCACTGTCCCCTTTGTCTCCTAGGCAGTAGCCTTTTATATTTTGGAAAAGTGAGAGAGACACTAGGGTGTAGTCAATTGTGGAGGTCACATGGCCAGAGTGAAATGAGGCGGCCGGTGGGGAATCGTCCACAAATCTGCCATTTAACACCCTTAGTGCCACAGTAGGAAAGTGTTGGATAGTGGAGGGGTAGAAAATACTATTCCCACTCCAGTTAATGCAACAATAGGGAAAGTGTTGGATAGTGGAAGGGTAAAAATTAATATTCCTACTCCAGTTAGTTCAAAATTAAAAACAAACAAAATATCTCCAACACAAAATATTAACAAATAAAATAAAATAAAAAATATATAAAAATATTAAACAAATCTAAAAAATAGAAACATATTATAATGTTAAATATATATGACAGATACCTAGAAATATTATATTAAATAAATTTAAAATAATTTACAAACAAATAACTATTTTTAATTAGAAATTATTTATAAACAAAAACATTAATTATTACATAAATGTAATCTTTTTATTTCCTATCCTATAACACCGCACAATTCACAACACACATCTAAATTTTAAAACAAATGTACCGCCATAGTTAACATAATTAACTATCAATTAAAGAAATATTATTAATTAAAAAACAAATTAAAACAGATAAAAATTAATTTACTCCCTAAACATTACCCCTATAATACGAAAACTCACACACACAAAAAAAACATTACCCTAATTAATTATCAATTAATAAATTAATATTAATGATCAACCAATTATTAATTAATTAAACATAAATTACTTTCCACCCTCTACCCCTATAAACCTCACAACCCACACCTAAAAATCATTACACAATTTCCATAATTAATTTAAAAATAAAAAATGAATATCAATTAACAACTACTTAATAATTATTTAAAAATAAATTACTTTCCACCCTTTACCACTATAAACCCAACATATCACATCTAAAATTAATTACACAATTACAATATTTAAATTTTAAATAATTAATTAGCATTAATTAACAAATAATTATTAATTAATTTAAAATAAATTACTTCCCACCCTTTACCCCTATAAACCCCACAACCGGCTCCTAAAAAATTACACAATTAACATAATTAATTACCAATTAATTAATTAATAATAATAACCAACCAATTAATAATTACCTAATAATAAATTAAGTCCTACAATTAGCACTATAAAATCTAAATTAAATAAATATTAATAAAGTTAAAAATATCATTAATTTATGATAATTAAATTATTTCCCGCCCTTTACCCCTATAAACCCCACAACCCGCTCCTAAAAAAATAACACAATTACCATGATTTATTACAAATTAATTAATTAATATTAGTTAACAACCAATTAATAATTAATTAATAATAAGTTACTTCCCGCAATTAACACTATAAAATCTAAATTAAATAAATATTGCTAAATAAAAAATAATCATTAATTTATTATAATTGAATTACTTCCCACCTTATTCCCCTATAAACCCACAACCTGCTACGGAACTAAAAAACGCAAAATTTAATTAAAATAACATTGATAACTACTAAAAATGTAACACATATATTTAAAAACAAAAACAATACTTATACAAAAAAAATAGATCACATACATTTAAAATACATAGTAAAATACATAACACTAATTAAAAAATCGATATTTTGAACAACTATATTTTTGCAAACGATATTAATGACTTCGATTTAAAAAACGATATTACCTTAAAGTCGATATTCTTGACCACGATTTTCTTGCTGTCGATATTTCTGTGTCACGATATTTCCAACTCAATATTTGTGTAAGTCGACATTTCCAACTCGATATTCTGTCTGCATACCTCTCCCAGTATCCACTGTGCCACCCTACACAGATTAGTGTATATGAAAGGTGACGAGTGTCTGACTGACTCAAGAGATATGTACCAAACCACTCCTGAAGTCAGAAGAGAGAAAGGCGCATTAAACACGCGCCATGTCAGCAATTTAGCGTAAACGGCCATTTATTAGGACAGGGTTGCAAACAGTTATTTAACTTTATTAACATTTAACAATAACATCAAAGCTTCATAAATACGACACTCTCATTCCTCATCGAACCATTTACTTCACACACCAGTTTTCATTCCAATGCCCTTATGCCTTGCTTCATACTTCCCCTTCCACTCCCTGACCTCCTTTCATATATCCAGTCATTCCTTCACTTGCCCTACCAAACATCCTCCAATGAAACTCTTTGCCCTGAACGGCAAATCCTGCTCACCATCTTCTGTCACCTGTGCTCTCTTCCTTCCACCACCCCGAGGAGTGGATACACCTGCATGTGACTCTCCATCCCCAAAATACTGCCAACCAGGAAAACTCCGTAGGGCATTTTACTGCCCCTCACATGCACGTTTAGCAATTCAGTGATATGTTCTCCTGCACCAGACTTTTTCATTCCCCAATTTGCTCACCACATCCTTCAACTCCATGTAATACGCATTCCCCAATTGTGAAAGGTGCACCTCCTTATCCCCGAAAAGACACTGCTCCTCCTCCTTGATGCCCCCATGCAATATCACTTTGATGATCCTCGCCATGCAGAATACCCTAATGGCCCTTTTGAGCGTCCTCCGAGCTTTACTGATTGCTGCATGCTTCAAAGCCCTGCTCCAAACTCTGGGGGAGATTACGAAGGCGGGCAAAGTCCGCCCGCCACCGTAATGGTGAATGGGATCGTCCGCCATAGGAGCGGCGGTCCCGCCGTGGGTATTAGGATGCCACCGCCACGGTGGCGGTGGCATCCTCTATTCCCAGCATTGTGGCGGGCGGTGCTCACCCATGATCCAGACGCACCTCCTCATGCAATACCCCCAACTCCTCAGCAGACCCCAAAAGTTCAGACACATAAAATGCGCCAAAAAACATCTAGATCATGCATAATTGATAAACAGACACCTCAAAATGATCGGAACAATAAACTGGCAAAATCGCCAACAAATCTTGCAACAGCTCAAATGTAATCGCATCCCGCAACGCAGACCTCCCTCCACCCCTCTCTCTGCCCCACCCTTTCAGAACCGGCCCAGTATCTCATCCCTGGCTGGGTCGAAACCCCAGTACAATTTGCCATAGAATGAAACTCTCGCCAACTTGCTTGTAATGGTCATGGGCGATAAACCTTTGTCAGTGCAAAACAAAACAAAACAAAATGTAACACTCTCCCTTCAATTTCCTGGTAAGCCTGTATCAATTTCTCCGTTGATCATCCCTTCAACTTCCCAAACTTGCTCCATGCCAGACGGTGGCTCCTTCTGGTGGACTCAGCCAACGACCTCTTGATCAGACCCACTACTCTCACTCATCCCAGGCCCAAATATCTGCAGGCAATGGTGTCTTGAACTCCTTTGCTCCTGGCGCCAGTCTGCGAAAGTGATACTTCTGCAAATGAGATAATGAGCCTGCTATATCACTGTTGGCACCAGGCATATGCTTAGCCCTGAAAGCAAACAAACCAGCATGAATCTTCGCAGCAACATCAGCACTCTCAAGTCTCTCGCCTTTTGTCTGTTCACCAAGTCAAACACTGTCATGTTGTCCACATTGAACATCACAGTTCGGTTTGCCAATTCACTGCATCACACTGACAACCCACCAACAATGGGAAGAACTCAAGAAAAGGGATGCTACATCCTTGACTAAATCAGTGTGCCGGCCGTTCCTCCGCACACCACCTCCCATCCCAGAGCAGACCAAAACCCTGAGCTCCTGCCCATCCGAAAAAATCTGGCCCTGCCAAATTGTCTTCTCATCCAAAAAACGCATAGACACTCCACTGAAGTCTTCCAAGAACGTTTTCCATATGCAAAGATCAGCCCTGACAGCCAAAGAGATCCGTATTCTGTGAGAAGGCAACACTGCCCCGACATAGCCATGCCCTGTCCTCTGCAAAAAGTCTGACTTGCCCTCACCACTCTGCAGGCGAAATTAAAAAACCAGAGCAGCTTCTTCACAGCCTGCAACTCGATTCTCCATCAACCAATCATATCTAACAGGAAACACTGGATTTGGTGCACCTTTGCCTGCGGCAACCTCACCACCAATTACACATTGTCCAACTTAATACCCAGGAATGTCAAGACCTCGCTAGAACCCCCCCATCTTCTCTGGGGCCAAAGGCACCCCAAAAACCTGAGTCAGAGACTCAAATGCTAAAGCAGTCACCAGGGGTTTTCCTGCCAACAAACAAAAAGCCATCCAAGTAGTGAGACACTTCCCGATGGACGCTCAACTTCGCAAAAACCGATTGCAAGAATGTGCAAAAGGATTCAAACAATGCATATGAAACGGCACAACCCATAGGCAAGATCTTGTCTACATAAATAGCACCTCCAAATTGCCTGACCAGCAAGGAGAAATAGGCTGGATGTATTGGCAAAACCTGAAATGCAGTACCAAGCGACCCTAATGTTGTCCTCTGCAATGAAATCATTTACCAGAGCACCCTCCGGCCAAGACAAGAGATGAATCATCTTGGAATCCCCTACCCCTTCCTTAGGTAACACACCCAACGGGGAAATCCAGAGGCGGCCAGTCGAAAAATGGGTTTGTTACTCTCCCTTCTGCCACCTCCTTGTTCAATCTTGCTGCCACCATTACAGTAAGTTCATTAGCTGACTTCAAATTATCTGCCCACCTGCGACCCCTCGGACCCTGGTACCTAACCCAGAAACCCTCTGTGAAACCCCAAATCAAGCAGCAAAGCTGCCTCTCTGTCTGGGGATTTGGAGAGCCAAAGTATCATAGCCTCCACCTTAATGGGTGTAGGAGCCCTTAGACCGAGGCTGTCCCTGTTGTCCACAGCCTCTAGAAGCCTTCCATTGTTCTGTGGAGCTAGCCAGTGTGAGGCACTGAGTGATGGGGTGCAGTCCCCTGCACTTAGAACATTCATGCTTGAATTTGCATGGATGTCGGGAGCAAAACTCCTTATTGAAGTTCCAACATGCCCCATCATTAGGTCCAGTGGGCTTTGCTGCATAACCCACTCCTAGTGGAGTGGGCAGGGCTGAAAAGGCCTTTATGTAATGGCATACACATGGTGTGTGTAGAGGCCGTGGATTGAGTAGAAGACATCCACTGCATCCACAGTTCCGAATGCACCTCCTCCAAGGCTTATCAGTAGCTAAGCCACGCATAACCCCCAAAATGCATCTGGGCCTTCCTGATGATGTATATATATTTGAACAAAGCAATTACCCTGTCAGTATGCCTCTCACAATAAATACTGGCATAGATAAAAAATGCTTTTGTCCAATTTTCAATGTTGAGCAGGACACTGGGCCTTCTTGTCAACTCCCACTCTTCCTCCTTTGACTCCTCTTTTGCATGTGTTTCTCTGTGTAAGAGTCTGAATATACATCAATGTACTTGTGTCTCCAGATCTTATTCTTTCTCTTGTTAGAAAGGTTGGCACCCCAGGGGCATTGCTAATCCCATGTATGGCAACCTCTTCTTGTTTTTATCCTCCTTGGTTGTTTTCTCCCCACCAGCAACCTCCTGCCGCTCTGTGTCCTCTGTATGAACCCCGTTCCCGTCCACAGCTGTCCTCTGCCACACCGTTTGGGTGTCACTGTCACCTTCGAGGTACCTTTAGTCTGCACCCCTTCATCATCGATGACACCCCCCCTGACACCCACTGACTTGCAAATCTTTCCCCCAGCTGTGTGTGCCTTGCATTTTAAACCACCCACCAATCTCCTTTACCTGATGACCCAGTGCCAATATCCCTCTACACTCTGCGGCGTCCGCCACCTCTGTGCGTTTCTGTGTCTGTGGTGTTCCCATTGTTTGCACATAACTTCTGAAAAACACCAACTGCGCATCTTGTTGCCTGCTCTTTCCCTTTTAACCTCCCCTCCAGCATCCCCACATTCTCTTCATCACGCAGCTCACCTTCTCCCAATGATCGCTGCCATCGCCATAGTCCAAAGCTAGCTCATCCTCACCCGCCCTATCATCACACACAGTCCTGCACACCCTTCTACCACTCTTCTTTACAAGTACATCTTTGTTGGGCACGGACTGCTGCTCTAGTTGGGTTTTGGGAGCGTGATCCCTCAATGTAGGGGGGGCCGCAGCAGATCCCTCCACCTCTTCAGGCCAATGTCCAGGGGCCATCATGCACCCCATTGGCATCTCACCTGTCTGCCAGCCTCACCTACTGGCCTTGATGCTTCATCCCCGCCAGGCTTCACCAACCTGGGGATCCCTCGCACCACCAGGTCCCCAAGCCATACCAACTCCTAGAAAACTTGTGCCTGGTTAATGTCCTTCTGGCACCCAGATCCAGCGCCCCCAACCCTTGACCAAATGCCTTGTGACATTGTACACCCTCACCTGAAGCTTGGAATCCCCCTCCACAGGACTTGTGTGCAGGGCAGCCTCCCTGGCCCTGCACATGCTCTCCTAATGCTCCCCGGTCTCCTGAATGAGTAGACGCTGCTCTCTAATGCGGCCATGAATGTCCACCCCTTGCCATTTGCTGGCAAGGTCAAGAACAGGCCTCACAGGCCCCTGCCCCCTCATAGGGCCATCCCTGCTACCAGCAACAGCACTGTGTGTACCCCCTCACCCTCCTCTTGGCCGGTAGTCGCAACCTCAGCTGGCTTATGTCTCTTTGTAGCTGGGCCTTTGACCCAGCCACCACTGCTGTACTTACCCCAGAGACGGGCCTGGCTGAGAGGTTCAGAGGTCCTTCAGTCCCTGGGGGCTCATCACCCTGTCAGGAGGACTCACACTCAATGTGTGTATGCGTGGCAGTTTCAGGGGCTGGCCCCATCCTCCCGCACTCCAGCGGTGTCAATGACTCCTCAGCCATGCCTTGTAACCAAGTGGGAAGGCTGCAGCACCTTCTCGCTTTCTTTGACATAGCCACAAAGTGCTGCACACTCCCCCTGCAGCTCACCTCGGCCAATTTAATACTCTCCATGGGGGCGAGCAAGCAACTACAGCTGCATCAACCCCACCCGATGCGGAGCGCATCTGGCGCCGCAGACCAACCCAGGCCTGGTTAAGCACGCCAAGCCTGAGGTCAGCCCTACCTACTGCGCCCAGCGTGTGCAGAGCAGCCAGTACAGCCTTATTGTCCTGTGTGGCCATGTCCTGCAGAGAACCAAGACCTGTAGAAGGAGGCCTAAATAACCCAGGGCTCCCTCCTTCATCCTTTGCTATTGCTAACCCTCCAGGTGGTGCTTAGGACGGAGTCAGGAAGAGGGTTGACATGCCCTTCCTGATTCCTTTATACTATCGTACACTACCCTCCCCTTCCCCTTAACCTAACCTATCCTGCCCTGTCCTGTGCCTGGCATGTATGAAACACTCATGGGGAAGACTACTCTGCAACTGTCACTTCCCCCAGGGGCCACAATTGTATTCAGAAGTAAATCCAGAAGAAAGTTCAATCTGCAAGGCACAAAAACCAGGGAGAAAAATGGCAGCAAAGGATGATGAGCGCAATGAAAAATTTGAATAATTAATGTATGGCAACACACCGTTCACTTGGAAATAAATCTTTATGTACGGTACTGACAGGAATTGACATCAGAGGAAAATACTCTGCCTCATCTTGGATTGGTAACCTCTGACCACTGTACAAATCACCAACTTGGAAAGGCCAGGTTAAAAGGCTTCTCTATGCTCCTTTTCTGAAAATAAGGACATTCACATGGTAAATGAAGAGGAAGACAAGGTTTGCCATCTTCCAACCAGTGCTTCATTCGGTGATCCTGCCACTGCCTTCAATACCCTGTACTCCAGAAAACTTATGGACCATCCCTCCATGTGGCCACAAAGGTAATTTAGGTAGCCTGAGCACTCAGCAATATAATGAATGCAGCATCTCAGAACACTCTTTCTTGTAATGCATGCAGGGCTCCTTCCTCTTCAGCCCAGTCAGGGCTTCAGGTAAACTCTCTCCTCAGAGTTTACCACAGATATAACAAAAGGTATCATCTTTAACAGGGGAATGCTGACCAATTGGCTTTGCCATTGCTTTTTATTTTTCTGTTCTAAAATGGCTATTGGATATGTTAGAATAGTAGGATAATAAAAGTAAAATATAGCCATTGGTACATCATGATGCATGCACATGCTTGTGAGCATATGGTGTAAGTTTTCAAATGGTTTAATTCCGAGAAAGTTGACATGTTCTACCATGTGTGTGCATGTATTGTAACACTATGGTGCACATTTTGGCTCTTTTTTTACTTTACCACTGGAATATCGTTAATAGCCATTTCAGTGTATGGCCTTTTTTTAGGCAGTTCACATCTTTGAAATGCTCTGGGTACATGCTGCTACTGGTGGAAACCCCTAAAGCCAATGCTTAAAAGTGTGCCGCCTACTGTAAGCAATGCCTGAAAAGGGCTGCCCATAATCCCCTTTCTGTATTTGTATATATGTGTGTTGTGTGGTCTGTGTTGTGTATTGTGAGGTGTATGATGATAATATCTCTCTCCAGACAGCAAAAGCTTTCTGTAGATGAAATATAAATACAAGCAACATATTTGGGCTGATGACTCTGCACGCTGGTTAAAATACTTGGGGGTGTCTGCATGTTGGCCCAAGGGCCACTGGTTGCACAAGCCAGTGTCAACAATGCTCTACTGCTTTGGAAAAAGGACACACTAGAATCTTACATAAACACCAATGCCACAGCTGATTAGCAAAAATGTCATAGACTGCTAATCTAAAGAGTCCGAATAGCACATATGCACGCTCAATGGTGAAAACATACCACATAATTGACTATCAAAAACATCATATTAACAGTCTTGGGGGCCCATTATGATAACGGGCGGATCGCCACCGCCCGTATGGCGGTGGTGATCCGCCCGCTATTTCCCTCCGCCCGCCACACATTTTCCCCCGCCATATTACTATGGCGGGGGGACCCCGGCGGATGGAAAGACCGTCCGCTGCTTTTCCGCCGGTCGACTCGTCGACCGGCGGAAAAGGGGCATGATATGGTGGCGGTGTCTGCAAGACACCGCCATCCATATTATGATGCTGGCGGAGGTGTGCCTTTCCAAGGCGGCGTTGCCGCCATGGAAAGGCATACGGTAGTGCTATTGGGGGCCCGTTGCAGGCCCCCGGAGTGTTGGGGGTGGGGGATGCACATGGGGGTACCTATGGTGCCCCCTGCATTTCAATGTACAACGTGGCAGGCACCGCGCGGTGCCTGTCACGTTGTGCATTGAAATGCACAACTTGAATTTTTGGCATTGCGGCGGGCGATGCTTTCAGCACCGCCCGCCGCAATGTCAGGAATGCGGGATGCGCCCGCCAGTGTGGTGGGCTCATCCTAATGGCATCTGCGGGACCGCCGCATGCATTGCGGGCGGTCCCATTTCCCGGGGGTATGGCGGGCGGACAAAGTCCGCCCGCCATGCTAATGACCCCCTTGGTTCTGACACACATAAACTGTGCAGAATGTTTTCAGGATTCTTTTAAATATCTCAAAAACCTTTTGGTTTGCTCCGATATAATTTTTCAGCATATATTCATCATGACCTCCAAGAATAAGAAGATAAACGAAATGAAAAACACTAACAAAACAAACACAAGCCAACATTTACTAACACTTTGCTTTAGGTTTGACTCACAAAAGTGACACAGACCAGTGCAGTGTTATATTGAGATTTACTTTCCATTGCTAAACCTGTTTGATGCTGGAAAGTAGCCCAAGTAACACTTAGGGCCCGATTACGATGTCGGGGGGACCGCCATCGACAGGCCATCTGTAGCGGTCTGACCAACATGTAGGACAGCGGTCCAACCGCCGTATTATGATGCCGGCAGTCAGTACGCACCAGCCAGGGAAAGACCAACACCTCTGACAGGCTCAAGGAGCCTGTCGGCGTGCCAGTCAGAGCCTAAACCCAACAATAGAGGCAGTGCCTGCGGAGGCCCCACCGTAGGAATTAGGATGTCAGTTTCCGACAGTCTTTTCATGGCGGTCCGAACGGCATGAAAAAGCCATCCAAAAAGTGACTTTGGAGGCCGCTAGCAGGACCACTGTCCCGCGTAGGCCTCTACGATGTGGCCTCGGGGGCACATGTGGTGTCCCCCCAAACATCCATGCAGAATGTGCCAGGCACCACATGGTGCCGGGCACCCGGTGCATGGATGTTTAAAAACATCCCTTTTACTATTGCGGCCTGTGCTGCAGCCTTTTTCCGGGCCACAGCACAAGCAACAATAGAAAAAGGGATGTTTACAACTGCCTGCACAGTGGTCATATCATAATTGGGCTGTCGGGACCGCCGACTACTTGTTTGGACGGTCTCAAATCCAAAATAATCCAACCACCATCGTAATGTGGCCCAAAGTAACGCTATGCACTATTTTTTGTAAAGGGGGCGTACTGTAGGTGGTACATGGGCGTTCCCATGCATCTACCCATGGTTTTTGATGCAAAACCCTATCTACTAAAGTAGACACAGCTTTGCATCAAAATGAAATGCCTCCTCTAGGAACAAACGCACTTTACAGCACACATACATACTTTGAATAGTATTTTGAGCTAGAATGGTACCCTTCCAGGCCAAACCTATGTAAGACATCACACACCTTTGCACCATGATGCAAAGGTGTTTGCATTGCGCACAGCAGCCTAAAGTGTGCTAGCACAGGTAGAGAGATACAGCGCCATATCATAGTAGATATGGTGCTGTTCCACTCTCTCCCTTTCAAGCAGTGAAGCCACTTTATTTGCTGTGCTGCGTTGTATGAAAAATTAGTAAATTTGGCCCAGTAAGTGCTTTTTAAAAGGTAAACAGTAATTCACTTCCCCTATAAAACATTTTGAAGTCATCAACCTTTTTGTAATAATAGCTAATATGAAACACTTTGGTACCACACTGCAAGCGACAGGGTTCTTTTGTTAGCCAATTTAATGCAACTCGCTCTACAATCCTTCCATAACATGGAAGGTGAGTGGGCCCTGACAGGATTCCAATTTGGGAGCTGACAATCACTGTCTGTTTCTGCTCTTTACAGTGGCTCACAACGTGAACTGAAAGTTATAGGTTCCTTGTCATTTCCAAGAACTTTATGGGGTCAGTGGGTGTGTAGCTATCACTGGTGCAGTAACCAGAGGCCCTCTGAACCCTGACTATTACTGAATTATCGAAACAGAGGTGGAGGGGGCATTTTCCGTGCTTGCACAAGAGCCCTTGGCACCTTTGGTATGCCACTGTATGCTTGTCCCACAAATGACTTGCAAATTACCACATAGGAGGGGCAGACTACGAAAGGTAGTAATGTGACGAAGATCAGACCCTGCAATCAAGTGGCAAACATGAAATTAGATCAAAAAACCTCCGAAACGCATGCTGTGAAATTTTCACCCTTTCGATTCTATTTCATCTAACCTCTCATGCCACAGATATGGATTTTGACTTTAACATAAAAACGTCATCCCAGCACAGTTCTGCCAGAGCTCAGTACAGCTCAAGAGCTAAATTAAGGCTACGGTTTGAAGCAGAAATTAGCATCGCAGGATAATCACCGGTGTCATAAATGTAACAGTTGCTGCCAATGAGATCAAGAACCTGGGCCAGTCCCTTAATATACAAAGGGGCATATTATTAAGAAACGGCGTTAGAATTATCGCCGCTTTAGCGGCAGAAAACTGCCGCTAAAGCGGCGATAATGGGCTTGATAATATGCCCTTGAGAATTCCAATAGAATCCCATGTTCTGGTGTCAACATGGGCTTCTATTGGAATTCTCCAGGGCATATTATCAAGCCCATTATCGCCGCTTTAGCGGCAGTTTTCTGCCGCTAAACCAGCGATAATTTTAACGCCGTTCTTGATAATATGCCCCAAATACTCTTAGATGTTCGTCAAAGATAATTCAAATCATACAAATGTACTATTTGAGATGAAGACAGAAAACTCAAATATCTGCTTCAGCTCTCGGTTTAAGTGGTGTATTTTTGGAGTGTACCTGCATTAACACCAGATTTGTTTTGTAAGTGGTTATTTTGATCTACTCTAAAGTAGCTCTGAAACTATGGGGCATATTATCAAGGAATAGCGATATTTATCGCTAACCGCGCTTAGCGCGAATTTTTTTAACGCCGCCTATCGCTGGAAAATATCGCTGAGATAACACCCTATTAACAAGGTTTATCTCCATAGCGATAAAATTTCCAGCGATAGCGGCAAAATGTGAGAATATCGCTGGAAAAGCAGCGATATTCTCGCATTAACGCAAGGATGGATTCAGCCTGACAATCCACCTCCTATACTTTAAACAGGTAAGTCATCCTCAGTAGCAGGTGTTAAAATCTAGCGATAAACGCGCTTAGCGCAATTTATTTTATCGCTTCGCCTGCCTTGTTAATAGGGGTTAGTTGTGTTAGCGACTATTTACAGTCGCTTTTAGTGGGGAACGCCTACCTTGCATGTCATTAGCGATAATTATCGCTGACATGCAAGGCGATGTAAAACCCGGCCGCTAACGCCTGAAAGCTGTCGCTAACGCCTGTTAGCGACAGCTTGCTAATAGGGCGTTAAAAATATCGCCGCTTTTGCCGCAAAAAGTGCCGCTAAAGCGGCGATAAAGCCCTTGATAATATGCCCCTATATTCTTTCTCTGTATTCATATTTTAAGCTATAACGTCAGTATGTAGTTTGATTTTTGTCTTATTCTTGCACTCATAATTGTCACTGTCGATCTCAGCAACACCTGTATGGAGCAGCAAGGTGATTGTATTTTGTTGCTGTAATTTCCACAGAGCCTGCACAGTGCAGGACAGGCCATTTTTGTCCACTGCTCAACTGTAAGCATTCTTCCACACGGCAGTAAAGAACTGTCACTCATGCTATTTGTCATAATAGCAAATCGTTTAATACTAAGGCCTGACTGTTAGCTGCGCATTACTGTTGGGGTGGTAAATCCGCATGTGAAATGTATTTTACCATGCGGTCACAGGCACTTTAATTCACTAATTTTAATGACAAGTATAAAATCATAAGGATTAGAAAAAAGATTAGATGGGGATTATAAGAATGCAATGCTATTGAAAAACACTATGAGCCTTATTTACAAGAACTGACGCATCGCTGCTCCAATATAAACTTATAACAAGTGTTCACATGGAACTCATTTCTGAAAACAATTTCTTACTACCACAGGGTGGTTCTGTGTAGATTTAATCAAAGAAAGAGAACATAATATTAAAACAGGACACATCTGTCAAATATGAATTGAAAAAAACTTCTATAGCTCAATTTTTTGCTATCACAGAAGTCAGTTATGCTGAGCTGAGTTATTTATCCTCGTTATAATACAAAAGATGTAGGCGCACACTGTTAGTGAATAGTGATAAGATTAAAAAGTGACAGAGAACCCCAAGTGAAGTAACCATAACCAAACATATAAAAAAGGTGACAATAATGTGACTTTGTATTTAGAAAGGGTTATTGATATATACAAGGTTGTCTGAATGATTACTTTGCAATGTAAAAGGAGCGACCAGACTGCTCTCTGGTGCTTCTACCTAGAGACTGTCCTTTAGTTGGTATCGAGGACGTTTCGACCCTGCTTGCAATGAGAGGGTCTCATCAGGACGTTATGACCTGGGGAGCAAAGACATTTTCTGTGTGGATTGCAAATCATTTTTCCTGTCATGAAGGCAGTATTATGCTTCCTGGTTTACTGGAAGATCCTGATATTGTGTTCCTCCTTCAGGAAGGGCCAGATATGGATAAGGGTTCCTAGTTTGCTGGGAGATCCTGATATTGTGTTCTTCCTTCAGGAAGAGCCAGATATGGATAAGGGTTGCAGTGGATGATAGAGCCTGTATGTGCTCCCAATCAAGTCACTGGCCAGTGCAGCTATTCATCCTGCTGTGCCTCTTAATGGCTCGTCGGTCCATATGGATATTTCTATTTATCGAAGTGAGCTCCCAGTCAGAGAATCGCCAAGGCAGCTATGCGTCAAATGTTCTTGCCTCTGGGTTGAAAAACCTTACGCTGCCATGGAGGTGCCATTACAATACTGGGCTTCATGACACTAGATCCCAAGGAAGCCTCAGAAATTCTGACGCATCTGTTGTTAGGATGCCGCAATGCATCTGGCCCTGAAGTGACACATTGCTGTAGTTAGTTTTAAGACTGATGCAACAACAGCAATGTGTCAGAAAGCAGAGGTAATGATTCAGTTTTGAGTGACGTAAGTTGCCTCATCTGTGGGGACCAATGTAAAAGAGTGTGAAAAGCTGGAAAAACTCACCTTGCACTCTATTCCATTGGTCCTGAATGCCATGCGTACAAGGGGGCATAGTGTACTTATGTGTACCACTATGCCTATGTATACGTGACATATTGTGTGAGAGTACAATGTGAGTGCATACAAGTCTGTGATGTGATATTTGCTGTGCTACCTACATTATGTGTGCACTTACCTGTTGAGGGAATGTGACTTGATTGCAGATTATACTGTTTCAAGTCACTTCAGCTGGTCAGATACCTATGCCACAGCCATTGCTTCATTTCTACGCCTGAGTTTTAGAGACATAGGAATTTCAATGCATTTCAAGCTCAGCGGCCCGCTTCCCGAAGATGAGTCACTTTTGCCTAATGTCATAAATACCACTGCAAAGAGAACAATTGATGGACAGAATGCTGCACAATGTCAAACATTCACCCCAGTACAGGGATCTGGGCCTTAATCCATTGTTTTTTTGCTCGCCATGCCATTCCAGTTTAGAACCAGCCATATGCAAATCAGTCTTGACCTTGTTCCCCATGGGAAAATTCCAGCCCGAACTGCCAGGCCATGTCCTCCCTGGACTGGAAACAAGCATCCTGGGACCGGTTTCGGGGCATTACCCCTCATCAGCTAGGCTAGCTTGACTCCAAAGGCATAGAGAGCACAGGACCCACATCTGGGCATACCCGTCCCACTCAGGGTGACATATGCAAAAATAACAATTGATGGACAGAATGCTGCACAATGTCAAACATTCTCCCCAGTACAGAGATCTGGGTCTAAATCCATCGTTGTTTTGCTTCCCGTGCCATTCCAGTTCAGACCCAGCCATGTGCAAATCAGTCTTGATCCTGTTCCCCATGGGAACAGTACAGCCCGAAATGCCAGGCCGGGTCCCCCCTGGACTGGAAACAAGCATCCTGGGACCTGTTGCGGGGCATCACCCCTCATCCGCCAGGCTCTCTTGACTCCAGAACGATGATGGATTAAGCCCAGATCTGTGGCTGGGGGTGAGTTCTAAAAAGTTTCAGTGCTCCGTCCATCATCTCCTTGTGTTTGTTTTGTTCTCCCTAAGTTGGCAGGGTATGCCCAGACATGGGCCCCTTGTTCACTTTGACACTGGATTCAAGCTAGCCTGACTGACGAGGGGTGTTACCTCGAAACTGGTCCCAGGATGATGGTTTCCGGTCCAGGAAAGACCTGGCTTGGCAGTTCGGGCTGGGCTGTTCCCATATGGAACAGGGTCAAGACTGATTTGCATATGGCTGGGTCTGAACTGGGGTGGCGAAGTGAGCTAAAGAACGATGATGAATTAAACCCAGATCTGTGACTATGGATGAGTGTCTGAAAAGTTTCAGTGCTCTGTCTATCATCTCCTTGTGTTTGATAAATACCACGGCATCAGTTTTACGGGAGAATTTTAGGTGGGAACGCTTACCGTATATATATTAAAACTAACGTGATGCAGCCGATTCCGATGAAGGGAAAAACCGATGTATCCCAATGAAAACTGACACATCTGCCTTGATGCATCACCTTGCAAATATGGAGCAAAGAAAGCGCTGCCGCTGTATTAAAAAAGACGGCGCAAGCTTCTTGTAAATATGCCCTTATGTTTTACAGCTTCCTTGGAGTTTCTTCTATATAAACCGCTACCTGTCACGATAATCCAATTTTTACCTTATTACTGTATTTTGACAGTACACTGCAGGTGTGAGACAGGTAGGGTGTGGTTAATGCAGTGAGTATAATGCTGCATTATCTGAGAGAATATTCACCTCTGGTCAGAGGCAAATTGACCGGCTGCTTGCCCAGATGTCTCTCCAAAAGTTTTGTCTTGATAATGGTATATAGGACACCTACTTCCACATTTTCTTTGCCTCATCCAGAGTGGCCTAATGCAAGTGGCACAATATGGGCAAAAGAAAAATACACAATTGATCATTTATATGCATATTGTCATTCTCATCTTTCTTATTATTTTTTCATCATTGATAATAAAAATAATGACAATGATAATGTTAACAACACATGGAAAAAAGTAAACCTACTGTAACATGTAAAGATATTGCAAGTTAGTGTGGCGATCCATTGTCAGACCCTATTCGGGTAAAGAAGGGCCAATGGGCCTTATCTCTGAGGGTTTGGGCCATTTGCCTTTGATGTCTGGTGGGTCTGTCCTACTATGGCTCTGTAAACTGACCAAGTATAACCCTTTAGCACTTGAATCTTAGTGGCTGTGATAGCGAGCAGTCACAGGATCCTCATGGAGGTAGTGTGAAGGTGCTCAAGAAAGGCTGCAAGTGGAACAGCGGTGTAAGGCCCACGTCTTTCATGAAGTCCTGTCCTACAACCTCACCCATCCACACAGAATTACTCGTAGCATTAAAGAAAGAACAGACTGTGGCCTTTTCACAGTATGTGAGCACAGTCTTGGACGACGTGAGCATCAGAAGAATTTAGTATCTGTCAATGATGCACCTGACCCTTTTTGCAGGGTTATCCCAAAACTGTTTTCCTTCTTCCTCCTATATTTCTGACCCTCTTTTTGTTGGCTTTAGGACTCTGGACACTTTACCACTGCTAATCAATGCTAAAGTGCATGTGCTCTCTCCTTTAAACACAGTATGATTGGTTTATACCTGTTTGGCATATTTAATTTACGTGTAAGTCCCTTGTAAAATGGTATCCCCTATACCCAGGGCCTGTAAATTAAATGCTACTAGTGGGCCTGCAGCGTACATTGTGCCACCCACAGAAGTAGCCTTTCAACCTGTCTGCAGGGCCTGTGTGCACAGTTTACTTAGTGGCAGCTGGCACAGATTGGGGGCGGAAGGGTGGAAGGCAGGGGAGTCGGCAGAGGAGGTAAAGAAAAAAAACCATACCATCTCGCCACGTCTCGCCGCTCTCTCCACAGTCATCTCCGGAACAGGAAGAGAGCACCCAGGAAGCACCCAGGCTCCACTGAGCCAATCACAATGCTGCAGTGCAGCATTGTGACTGGTCTGAGCACCATGGTTCGGAGCTCAGACAGGGACTGGAGGCCTGGGCATGTTCTCCACCCAGGCTGTAATGCAGCCTAGGTGGAGAACATGGAAAGTGCGCATGAATGTTTGGCCGACTCTCTCGGGCTGGCCAAACATTCATGCGCACTTTAGGGAATGCAAACCACTCCTCTCCTCCCCTGCTCTGTCAGCAAAGCAGCCCCGCCCACCCGCAAAGCTGCCGCAACAAGGAACAAATAAAATGATAATAGCTTGGAGTTATTATCGTTTAATTTTTCCTTTACTTACACTGCTTAAGAGCATTGGGGTGACGCTCCTCCACCTTCTCGGAGGAGCCCCCACTGAGTTTACTGCCAATTTGACTGCACATTTAAAGTTACTTGCCAAGCCTGAAACTTCCCTTTTACTAAATGCAGGTCACCCCTAAGGTAGACTCTAGGTAGCCCTATGGGCATGGTGCTGTGTAATGTGTAAGTAAACGGCAATGACATGCGCCTTTATTGTGTGGTATGTCCTGGTAGTGACAAACAGCCTATTTGGTTCCTCATTGCTGTGAGGCCTGCTCCTCTCATAGGTTTGCATTGGGAATTACTTGATACGTTTTATCAGGGGTCATTTGTGATCTGAAAGGAGTAGCGCCACCTTGTTTGGTATGTTTAGAATGTTAGTGAAAAATCATGCTTACTGGTGTATGTGACTTTTTTAGAAATGAGCATTTCTGCAAGTTTATGACTTTGTGCTTTTCAGCCTGGCTCCAATCCACGTCTAGGATAGAGTGACAGCTGGACTTGTGCATACTTCCCAGACAGCCATCACATAGGAAGGGTTGGGTGTAATAGGGTTACACCTGTATTCATCTGCATATTGAATGGTCTTCCTGGGCTGGGAGAGAGGGAGGTGGGGTGCACTTACATTTGTATAGGCTGGGCCCTGCCCTTACACAAAGGGCTCGCTTACCCCCTACTGATGTATGGAGTCAAGGGAAGGGAGGAGGGAAGGGAGGAGGGAAATTCCTGGAACTTCACAGGCCTTGTTGGAAACTTCTCCTACCTTCTAGAAGCAAGGCACCAGGGTATAAGTACAGGAGATCTGACCGCACAATTGTAGAGAACTTTTGGAACTGAGACTGAACCTCTGTCAGAACTGCCTAGGCTGCACAAAGGACCCAACTAGACTACTCTTCTATTGTTTCCCTGCTACCTGTTATTGGCTAGGTGGCCTAATGGACTCACTGGATTGCTTTTCTGCTTGTTACCTTGCTGCCAGCTTCTCCCTGACACTGTTTTGCATATGGCTGGGTCTGAACTGGGGTGGTGAAGTGAGCTAAAGAACGATGATGAATTAAACCCAGATCTGTGACTATGGGTGAGTGTCTGAAAAGTTTCAGTGCTCTGTCCATCATCTCCTTGTGTTTGATAAATACCACTGCATCAGTGGTATTTATCAAACACAAGGAGGACTGTTGGACTGCTAGGAGGTACCGCCATTTGGGCTGACTACCTGATGCGCTGGCCTGCTGCCTGCTATCCTCCTAGTGTGGTGTTGTTTGCCTGAGGTGGTTAGGTCCTTGACCGCCTATGTTTGAGTATAATTTCTGATGACCTTGGAGTTGGTGAAGAAAGGTTTCAAGATGATGCAGGTCCGAAGAAAGTAGGGTGGTTAATGTAATTCCTTCATTGTTGGAGTGCTTGAGGGGGGCAAAGTTCTTTAAGACTGATTAGATATAGAGAAGAGTATAGGACATGTTTAATGGGTGCCAGAATGGTGTCAGATAAGCTGTTGAGCAAACCATTGCCATCCATATGTGGGAAGTCCAGGGCTTGCACTGGAATTCTGAGTTTGGTTTCTGGAAGGAAGTGTACCATGCAGACATGGTCTTCTTGATGGAGCCTTGGAAGGCGAAGTCTTCTTGGGGTGTAAATACCAGTGATTTTACAGACTCTGTCAGCTGAGGGGGGTGAAACCATGATTTATGTTGACAACCACAATTATATCTGTGGTTGTTTGTAACAAAGAAGAAGAACTCCAGCTTATTGTATGAATACAATCTGGTGCTTTGCCCATCTTACAAATTGGCCTTACAGCCACTCTTTTCTTCACATGTGCTGAAAACCATCTGCTGTTGTATGCTACACCTGGCTAGAACCCTAATAACACCTTTGAAGCTGAACATCTTCTGCTGCACTCTGCTAGTCCAAACAGTTGTCACTTCAATTGCCCCCTTCACAACAGATTATATCTGACTGTAGTATTGAAAATATAAGGTATCTATGCAGTGCCCGCACCTCGTGCAGCTGGTTTTAATATTGGATTTAGGTGACTGTCGTGCGGCACTACAGTGCTTTATTTGTGGAAGACAGAGTGCCGGTGCCTGAAACTCTGCTCGGAACCCCACGGCTGGTGCAGTTAAATGTCTGCGTACAGAATACCATGGCTGGTAGTTTTAAAACTGTCTCATACCTCTTTGATCCACTATAGAACATTCCTGCTGCCTTCATCTCACTCCTGCATATTCATGCTTTCACCTTTTGTGATGGTTTTGCTGTCTTTCTCTTCTTCAGTCTTTCCAATATGTGTAATTTCCCTCTCTTATATAAATGATGCAGCAAAATAAGTGCTCGTCCCCAAGAATAAGTGCTGGTGCCCCCCTCAAATTAGGCACTGGCAGCATATCACGCCCATGCTTATGTTTGTAATGTGCATTGCAGGTCAACAGCATTCTGTACTATTGCTGATGATGGCTTGAATGCCATGTCACCAGGCTGGAGCACTAAATTTCCACTTCATTATCCTCAGGTGAACCCGTACTGCACCACACAAACCATTCTGCAAATTTTCCAATGTTTCTAACAGCAGGTACATTGCCCTGTGTGTCAATGCTCTTAATACAACATCTACAAGTTTATAAAGCATAGCCATGAAAAGAATTTGAGCACAGTCAAACCACCACGACCTAAAGCCAAGTGAATACATTCTGGACACCCAACCTACCACACTGTCCTCATGACCAGACTTACATGACAGTTATTCCGTGACAAGGACTGGGGTGCCTGTGTTTATGGAAACAGAACAGCCTTGGCAGCCTGAAGTTGGCTGCCTAAGGCTGCAAAAGATGTTTTATATGGCATCGTGAGATTTTAAAATGGCAGTGACCTCCTAACGTGGCAATTGCTAATGTATTCGTCACAAGTGTGGCAGATCCATGGAGTGGAAGAGGACATCATTGAAATCGATGGGCAGGTGATAGACTGAGACTCAGATAAAGAAAAAGAGCTTTTCAGTTTGCTACGTTGATTCTTCGTGGTGTTGACAGCTACTATGTAGTGGCGGCTGGTGTCAGGGTAGAGAGGCGGGTGGGGGAAGGGAAACGACGGACTAAGGAGGATGCCAAAAAAATAAAATAAAACGAATTCAAATAAGAACTTACCTGCCGCATCGCCGCTCTTCCGATCTTCAAGCTCCACTGCAGGCAGCACATGCTCCCAGACTCCCCTGCCACCAATCCTGACAATGCTCTCATATCATGAAAGCAGCGCCAGAATTTGCCTGACCCCCCCTTAATTTGCACTCGCAGGGAGACTGGGAGCCTGTGCCTGCTGTCTCCAACCCGGCAACGCAGCTCGGGTTGGAGACAGCTTTAGTGCGCATGACGGTTTGGCCGTCCTGAGACAGCCGGCCTAACCATCATACGCACTGATCACAGTGCGCACCACTCCCCCTGTGACTGCCCTCCGCGATGGCTTCACCCCCAATCCTCTGCTCCGAGCGCAATAATAAAATGACAATAAACATGTTTTATTATTGTTTTATTTTTGACCTTTTTGAAGCTGACGACGGGGGGGGGGAGAGGCGTTCCTCAGCCATAGCAGTGGAGCCACCGCTGCTACTATCCCTCATGGCTAGTTGTTTAAGTACCAATGCAATTAAACATATGTATTCAATAAAGCAGTATTTTCATCTCATGAGTGATCTCCTTATCTGTAGAGCTTCTGCTGAAGTAAAACCCAGTAAACGGGACGTAAAGCTGCTGCTTCTCATTTCTGTTGACAAGGTACAGTGCACCAATGCTCGAAGCATTCTCAGCTCATCAGTGAGAGGCGATTTAGAGTTCTATCCTTTGCAAACACCCCCTCGAGAGATTTGTTCCAAAGGCATACTGTGCAAATTGATGCAATAAAACCGCACTGCACAGTGTGAACTTCTTACAACTAAAGGTCCTTGCATTTCTAGAAAATTCTCTTTTGCAGGATTCGCCTAACCATGTTAAAATGATAGTACATGATGTAGCATGTGTTGACACGTTCTTCCCAGGCTGAAGGGCCCGGAAGCATCTGCTCTCTATAACATTAATGACTAGCATTTATGATTTATGTATATGGTTGTAAAACTTCTAAAATGGCTCTCTATTTTATTTTGTCTAAGAACCTAATGTATTCAGTAAAAGCCCTCCAGAGTGCCTGTGTTTTGTTCACCAGGCAGTCTCTACAGGTCCAACAGTATCAGTTCTGTGCATTCCCTAATTTATAAAACAATAAGTACCATGGGCCAAAGTTTTTCTCACCCCCTCAGTCCCACCCCCATCATCCTGGGTTTCAGACCTGGCAGTAATTAAACACTGACTTTTAAGAAGGCCCCTATCAGACACTATATTAATTGATCGATTTCTCAACAATGACTGTAAAAACCATTAAGGTAATCCATGGCAGTGATGCATTTCTTGTTTCACTTAACCTGACATTCCTTACTGTTTGAGTTTTTAAGGATGTCACGTCTCTGTAGTTTCTTTGTTCTGCATAAAACCCTTTTATTTTGCTGTAGCGAAATGGCTTCTGCTCATTTGGTCAGCGAGAATTTCTGGCAGGGTTCAAGTAATGCACCTTGGATGATTTTCCCATTTAAATGTGCCAGCCTGAGAAACAAAGTGCTTGGGGCTCCGCTGCAATTTCGGAATTACTCCAGGGGTGAGCCAGTGCCCAGGTGCTGGCAGTACAATTTTTAAAAAATATTTATGGGGGGGAGAGCATGCATGGGCTTGGAGCTGCTTTCCAAGAACTCACTTCAGCCTCAAGGACCCCATACCCAGTGGCCCAATGCAAGAAAAGACCCGATGTCAGACGAGCCCTGCCACAGCAAGAGATGGTCCCAGGACCCCATCCCCGGGACCCAGAACAAAGAGGCAGCGACCTCTGCGCTGGGTGAATTGATACCCCCTGCTTGTGTCTGAGGGGGGAGGGGGGTTGACATGCCCAGGCATACAGAGCCACTCCAGCTGCAAGCTGTCCAGGGAAGACATGGCTTGGCAGTTCGGTCTGGACTGTTCCCATGAGGCACAGGGTCAAGACTGATTTGCATATGGCTATGTCTGAACTGGGGTGGCGTGGTGAAGCAAAATAACGATGGATTAAACCCAGATCTGTGACTGGGGGTGAATGTTTGCCAATGTGCAGCATTCCGTCCATCATCTTGTGTGTTTTGCATTTCGCCCTAAGTGGGAAGGGTATGCCCAGACGTGGGTCCCGTGCTCACTACGCCACTGGAGTCAAGCTATCCTGGCTGAAGAAGGCTGATAGCCTGAAACCGGTCCTAGGATGCTTGATTCCGGTCCAGGGAAGACATGGCTTGGCAGTTCGGTCTGGACTGTTCCCATGAGGCACAGGGTCAAGACTGATTTGCATATGGCTATGTCGGAACTGGGGTGGCGTGGTGAAGCAAAATAACGAAGGATTAAACCCAGATCTGTGACTGGGGGTGAATGTTTGCCAATGTGCAGCACTCCGTCCATCATCTTGTGTGTTTTGCATTTCGCCCTAAGTGGGAAGGGTATGCCCAGACGTGGGTCCCGTGCTCACTACGCCACTGGAGTCAAGCTATCCTGGCTGAAGAAGGCTGATAGCCTGAAACCGGTCCTAGGATGCTTAATTCCGGTCCAGGGAAGACATGGCTTGGCAGTTCGGTCTGGACTGTTCCCATGAGGCACAGGGTCAAGACTGATTTGCATATGGCTATGTCTGAACTGGGGTGGCGTGGTGAAGCAAAATAACAATGGATTAAACCCAGATCTGTGACTGGGGGTGAATGTTTGCCAATGTGCAGCATTCCGTCCATCATCTTGTGTGTTTTGCATTTCGCCCTAAGTGGGAAGGGTATGCCCAGACGTGGGTCCCGTGCTCACTACGCCACTGGAGTCAAGCTATCCTGGCTGAAGAAGGCCGATAGCCTAAAACCGGTCCTAGGATGCTTGATTCCGGTCCAGGGAAGACATGGCTTGGCAGTTCGGTCTGGACTGTTCCCATGAGGCACAGGGTCAAGACTGATTTGCATATGGCTATGTCTGAACTGGGGTGGCGTGGTGAAGCAAAATAACGATGGATTAAACCCAGATCTGTGACTGGGGGTGAATGTTTGCCAATGTGCAGCATTCCGTCCATCATCTTGTGTGTTTTGCATTTCACCCTAAGTGGGAAGGGTATGCCCAGACGTGGGTCCCGTGCTCACTACGCCACTGGAGTCAAGCTATCCTGGCTGAAGAAGGCTGATAGCCTGAAACCGGTCCTAGGGTGCTTGATTCCGGTCCAGGGAAGACATGGCTTGGCAGTTCGGTCTGGACTGTTCCCATGAGGCACAGGGTCAAGACTGATTTGCATATGGCTATGTCTGAACTGGGGTGGCGTGGTGAAGCAAAATAACGATGGATTAAACCCAGATCTGTGACTGGGGGTGAATGTTTGCCAATGTGCAGCATTCCGTCCATCATCTTGTGTGTTTTGCATTTCACCCTAAGTGGGAAGGGTATGCCCAGACGTGGGTCCCGTGCTCACTACGCCACTGGAGTCAAGCTATTCTGGCTGTAGAAGGCTGATAGCCTGAAACCGGTCCTAGGATGCTTGATTCCGGTCCAGGGAAGACATGGCTTGGCAGTTCGGTCTGGACTGTTCCCATGAGGCACAGGGTCAAGACTGATTTGCATATGGCTATGTCTGAACTGGGGTGGCGTGGTGAAGCAAAATAATGATGGATTAAACCCAGATCTGTGACTGGGGGTGAATGTTTGCCAATGTGCAGCAATTTCGTCCATCATCTTGTGTGTTTTGCATTTCGCCCTAAGTGGGAAGGGTATGCCCAGACGTGGGTCCCGTGCTCACTACCCCACTGGAGTCAAGCTATCCTGGCTGAAGAAGGCTGATAGCATGAAACCGGTCCTAGGATGCTTGATTCCGGTCCAGGGAAGACATGGCTTGGCAGTTCGGTCTGGACTGTTCCCATGAGGCACAGCGTCAAGACTGATTTGCATATGGCTATGTCTGAACTGGGGTGGCGTGGTGAAGCAAAATAACGATGGATTAAACCCAGATCTGTGACTGGGGGTGAATGTTTGCCAATGTGCAGCATTCCGTCCATCATCTTGTGTGTTTTGCTCATATCAGGAGAGCAACAAAGTAAATGCCAGTTCCAGAGTCTCGCACCCCAGATGGGCATTCTAGTGAGTCCACAGGTGCAGCCAAGCATGGATGGGCAGTGTAGGAAGCACACTCCCCTCCCCTCCACAGCCAGGAGTTGGCACCCCACACTGCCACTCCACACTTAGGGGCTTATTACGAGTCTGGCGGTCACGGACCGACAGACTCGCTGGTGCGGTCTTCCAAGCACCCTACTATGACCTGGGACCACTGCAACCGCTAGGAATCAGAGAACCCTGGTGGTGGCATGGCGGTCTTAAGGCCGCAATATGCTTGGCGGGGCCGCTGCGGCCCGCCAACCATATTACAAGTTTCCTCACTGCCACACTTTTCATGGCGGTGCCAAGCATATTGTGGCATCAAGACCGCTGTGCCACCGACAGAGATCTCTGATCCCTGGTGGTTGCAGCGCTCCCAGAGCAGCCTGACCGCCCTAGTTGTAATAGGGCAGTCGGAAGACCTCCACCGCCGTGCCCCTGCTGAGTCTAGTGGTCCACGGACCGCCAGACTCGTAATGAGGCTCTGAGACACCTTAAATATAATAAGCTGTCAATAATGTGATTCTTTTCTACAAAAGTGATCCAAGTGATATCATAAGTAGACTTTCCTGTTTTCAGTGAGTATTATTTGTGGATATCAGTTATGTTTTGTCAGTGCTTTCCAAACTTTTTAAAGCAGTGTTTATTCTGCTGTCTAACCCCAAAATAAGACAAAAGTGTGTTTTTCCTATGTTTACAAAACATGACTTATTTACAGTGATTGCTATAACGCCCATATCTAATTTAATGGAGAAGTACTGCAGTTAGGAAATGTCTTCCCACTGGCAGTGGGTCCAAAGGATCTATTGAAGACTGCAAAGCACAGAAGTCTTTTTATTGCACCCTAGGTCACATCGCATTATCTTGTATAATCATTCCCTTGGGACTCTGTCTGGTTTACAGGACTGTTAGTGGACCAAGATAATGTTATATTCAAATATGCGTTAATAAACAAATTACTAGACACATTTAGGGGGAGGGGTCCTTCACCTACTCCTTTTGGTATTTGGACAAAATATCAAATCAAAAATATCATGTTGCATACATATTGTGTCAATAATATTGTGATACATTAACATCATTGTCTTAAATATCATTGTCAAAAATATTGTTTTAGGTGTTTAAAATATCGATTTAGACTCGTTGTCATTTCTATCGTTGGTGATAATATCATTTTTTTAGTGGTAAATAGTGTGTTTTATATTTTATTTATTATCTTATATGTTGTTTTTATTTATATTAATGTTCTTTAATTTTGTAATATTATTTACATATAAGAACGTATTTTTTGCAATTCAAATTGTTTAAATGTTGTTTTTGATATGTAGAAATACATTCTTTAGTAGCGGGATGTTGGGTTTATAGGGGTTAAGGGTGGGAAGTATTTTAAAAACTAATGTATTAATGTATATTTTTTTATGTGGAAATTTTTAGCAGCTTTCTTTTTACAAAAAATACAATTTTAGAGTGGAATGTTGGGTTTATAGGGGAGATGAGTGGGAAGAGTTTTAAATATTATTTATTAATATTTTATTTTTAATATAGTTTGAGTCTAATTGTTGTATATATTTTAATACAAAATGTTATATATTTAAAATAATGTTTAATATTTATAAATTTATTGGTACAAATATTTTAAAAATTATTAAATATATTTCACTGCAAATATTGTAATGTGAAATTTGTTTAAATAATGTGATTTTTTTCATTTTAAATATAATATATTTTTTAACTGAAATTTTATTTTTGAAATAAATTTATAAATAGTTTTAGAATTTAAAAAAATGGGCATAAAATTGTTAACCATTACCATTATGGGCAGTAGTCCAAGGTTGGGCACATAGCGTCTCAGTATGGTGGCTTCAATCCATGTTAGTTGTAGCACATCATGGTCTACACTTCCACCTCTATGGATCTTAAATTCCATGGGCATTAGAACCCTTTTCATGCCCCTCTTATTCACCACCACTGTACTTACATTCAGGGGCTGATTACGATGGCGGAAGGCCCACCACCACCAGCCGTGCGGTGGTGAGCCCTCCACCATCGAACGTGGATTCTACGCCCGCAAGATTAGGATGGCGGGCGGATCCAGACCATGACTGTGGCAGGCGCAAAGACCGCTCACCACGGAACCGTCACAGGCAATCGTTTCGATTGCCTGGTGGAGCGGTCTGCACCCCTAAAATGGTGGCGGTGCCTAGCAGGCACCGTCCGCCAAATTAGGATGCTGGCTTCAGCCAGCCTTTCCATGGCGGCAAAACCGCCATGGAAAGGCTGGCGGGGATTGGTTTTGGGGGCCCGTTGCGGGCCCCCCTTATGCTGGGGGGAGGTGTTGGTGCACTGGGGGGGTACCCATGGTATCCCCCTACATTTCACTGCACTAAGTGGCAGGCACCGTATGGTGCCTGCCACATAGTGCAGTGAAATGCACCACATGCATTTTTAACATCGCAGCGGGTGCTGCAGTCAGCAGCGCCTACCGCAATGTTAAATTGCAAGATGCAACCGCCATGGTGGCGGTCGCATCCTAATTTGGTGTGCGGGACCGCCGTATGCATGGCGGGAGGTCCCACTCCCGACACGATGGCGGACGGACTGAAGCCCATCCGCCATCGTGATCACCCCCTTAATGTGGTGAGGAATCACGCGCCTTACAGATCACAAGACATACTGGACATTATGTAGTATTGGGTAATTTAGCGCGATAGTTGCAAACTACAACCTTTCATTACAACTGCAAAAACCCATCTACATGTCATTCTATGCAGGCGATGGCCAGGTCCACTTACCACCAATCACAAGGGCCCCCTTCCATTAACATGGATTATTGGTAACACGCCCAGCTACTGGTTACACCCTTATTCGCCGACAAATTCCATTAGGGCCTGGGACAGGTCGTATCAGCTTCAAACACGACCACACATATATGACAACCTGGAGACATACTCGCTACTGTTTTTGCCACTGGCAGCGCAGCTTAGTCTCAATAAAGTTCACTCCCAAGATGGCCACCAACTAGCGTTCTAGCGTCGTTATGCTAGCACGCTAATACGTGGCCTTACAAATACTCTGGCCTCACAGACCGGCACAAGGGTAGGACCACAGCTAGTTGCCACGCCACCCTACATGAGTATGCCTGCCAGCCCGCATCAAGGACATGCTGAACGGCAACGATTTAACACTGCCGGTCAGATACCAACATTGTGTGCTCACGCCTACACGATCAGCGTTTTCGCTTCCTTTCTTCACAGGGTACGAGCATCCAAGTGCTCTGCTGACACACCCACGTCATCTCCGACCTCAAAAAACAGGGCTGAGTTAACAGTCGGCTATGGACCGTGCTTAAGTACGCGCTCACCGCACCCGCTCCCATGGCATTGTCGAGTATGATTGTACACGCTCGAGGTGGCAACAAAGTGCATGTGTTTTGGTTTCATCATATGTGTGTACTTGCATGAGGCTCAAACTACGGGTGAGGTATCTACCCCTCGTTTCTGCACATGGTTTGTCCACACATATACGGCAACAATTTTTGTATGTCACCCACTATACGTGTTGTATTGTATGCTTTTTCACAGTAGAGCTAGCATGTATACTCTACTCCGTAATTTTTAATATGGAGCACGTATACGCTTCACTAAGGCACCGAAAAATTGTAGGATGGATCTACGCCTTGACTGATCCCTTACAATTAGAGAACTGCATGCTGCCGTTACCTGGTAATTTCTCCAAAAGTACTTCTAGTAGCACACCAAGGCACTTCACGAGGGACTAGTTGAAAAACCATCACCTTTCCCTCTCACTTGTAGCCTGGTAAGACCCCTATGGGCTTACCTCGCACCACAATGACGTTTTTCCCCTTTTTAATACTGTTTTACCTTTCTACCAATCTCTTTCAGGTCTCTTTACACCAGGCCAATTGACCTGGTGTTCAACAGCAACACTGGTTACTACACTACGTCAAGAACCAGCTTTGCGGTAGTGTAAGAGTTGAGATTATCTTCTCCTATATATCTCGGTCCTGATGAATTGCCACTAGACCGGTTAGGGGCTTCTTTAGGCAAGAAACATGTCGACCCCATGCACCACACAGACCCTGTAGGATCATTATCTCCAGGCAGGGCTTTCAGTTTTTAGTTAGGTAGTGCACCCTGGGAATAAAATTAATGAAAAGGGCAGCCCAAGACCTATTTTAAATTACACTGCACACTCACGACAATACCCTGTCCACAAACCCTCACACACCCAACGGCTTCATCAAAAAAAGAACTCCGCCAAAGAGCCCCTCTACAGGTGCCCGTCGGGCATTGCAGCACCAGCCCGATGAGGAGCAGGCCCAATGATGAAGCATGACATCCCTTGGGGTGTGTGAGGGCACTTCATAACAGACCTGAACACTCCCACACACTTAGGAACTGCACACTGGTTTATTTCTCATATAAAATTGTAAAACCTTAAATAATTTTACAACAATTATGGGCCCCATTAGGATGGCGGGCGGACTTCAGTCCGCCCGCCATCCTCGCGGTGCTGGGACCGGCCGCCAGACGTGCGGCTGTCCTGCACCGCTGATTAGGCCGCATATTTGGCATTGCGGCGGGTGCTGCTTACAGCAGAACCCGCCGCAATGCCAAATTGACATGTTGTGCATTCCCATGCACAACGTGGCAGGCACCGCGCGGTGCCTGCCACCTTGTGCATGGGAATGCAGGGGGTATGGGTACCCCCCAAGTGCACCCCCCACCCCCCATCCCCCTGGGGGCCCGCAACGGGCCCTCAAAGCACATCCCCGCCAGCCTTTCCATGGGGGCATCGCCGCCATGGAAAGGCCTTTTACACCAGGCATCATAATATAGATGGCGGTGCCTATATTGTGCCCCAGCTCCGCCCGGCCGGCAATCGGAACGATTGCCGACCGGCGGAAAAGCGGCGGACGCACTTTGCGTCCGCCGCGATACCCCCGCCATAATAATATGGCGGGGGTAAATCAGGTTGGGATGGCGGGCCGATCCCCACCGCCGAGCCGGCGGTGGCGATCCGCCCGCCATCCTAATGACCCCCTAAGTGTACAACACCTTCCCTCAGTTTTTTTAGGTAGTAGTGGGAATATTACATGTTGTCCCTTTAGTGTCCAACATCTTCCCTGAGATAGTTTATAATGTAGTGAGATTAGTAAATGTTACCTTTTTAGTGCCCAACACCTTCACTGAGTTAATTTATATTGGAGTGGGAATAGTAACTGTTGCCCCTTTACTGTCCAAGACCAGCATCTTCCCTGAGTTAGTTTATATTGGAGTGAGAATAGTAAATGTAACCCTTTTAGTGTCCAACACCTCTCCTGAGCTAAGTTATATTAGAGTGGGAATAGTAAATGCTGCCCCTCTACTGTCCAACACCTTCCTTGAGTTAGTTTATATTGGAGTGGGAATAGTGATTGTTACCCCATCAGTGTCCAACACCCTCCCTGAGTTACTTTACATTGGAGTTGGAATGGAAAATGTTGCACCTTTAGTGCCCATTACCTTCCCTGAGTTAGTTTATATTGGAGTGGGAATAGTAAATGTTTCACCTTTAGTGTCTAACACCTTCCCTGGGTTAAGTTATATTGGAGTGGGAATAGTAATTGTTACTCCTTTAGTGTCCAACACCTTCCAAGAGTTAGTTTATATTGGATAGGGCATAGTAAATGTTGCCCGTTAAGTGTTATAAATATTTGTTTTGTTTATTTACAGTGAAGTGGGAATAGTAAGTGTTATGTTTCTAGTGTTGAATACTTTGGGGCTGATTAGGATGGCGGGGAGACAGCCACTGACAGGCTGCTGGTGGCGGTCTCCTTGCCAGTGCAGAGACAGAATATCGACGGAAAAATATCGAATTGCAAGAATATCGAGTCAAGGATATCGATGGTGGAAAATATCGAGGTAAATTTTCTCGTTATTAAAAATATCGATTTTATTGTTATCTAGAAATATCGAATTTTAACCCCTTCGCTGCTAGGCCTTTCCCCCCCCTGTGCTAAGACTTTTTTTGGCTATTTGGGGTAGTTCGCGCTTAGGCCCCTGTAACTTTTTGACCACATAAGGTATCCACGCCAAATTTGCGTCCTTTTCTTCCAACATCATGGGGATTCTAAAGGTACCCAGGGTTTGTGGATTCCCATGGAGGCGACCCAGAAATTAGCCAAAATACAGCTACATTTTGTTTTTTTTGGGAAAAATGAGAAAAAAGTGCTGCAAATGAAAGCGTCTGGGTTTTTCCCTGCAAATGGTATCAAAAAAGGGTTTGTGGGGCTGAAATCACCATTTTCCCAGCTTTTAGGGAATGACAGACTTTTGTCAGAAAACCAAACATTTTTACACAGTTTTGGCATTTTTCTGGGACATAGCCTATTTTTTCTATTTTTTGTGCTTTCAACCTCCTTCCAGTTAATGGTAGAAATGGGTATGAAAGCAATAATGGATCCTAGAAAGCTATACATTTTAGTAAAGTAGACACAATTCTGAATTCAGCAAGGGGTCATTTGTGTAGATCCTTCAAGGTTTCTTTATAGAAACTAACAGTTAAATATAGGAAAAATTGAAAATTAGTTGAAAAAAACTGCCTTTTGTGTCAACGTTTTCACCTGTAACTTCTTCTAATTATGACAGCTCTTTGAAAGCAATATACCGGTACATTTGCGGGACCTTACTGGTTGTGGGGATATATAGGACTTGTAGGTTCACCAAGAACCCGACGAACCCAGAGCCAAAAACTGAGCAGCAACTTGCAATGGTTTTTTATTATGTACCGGGTAGATAGCAATTATTCTGGGAAAATGTATACATGGAAAAATCGGTATGAAAGACACCTATGTATTTCTGAAATGGGAACAAAATATAGAGATTAGAAACAGTAGATATTTGCACATTTCCGAAATTGGGAATACTCATACTAGCATGAGAATTATCAGTCATTTTTACACATTGTCTTTCATTTGGAAGGCAGAAATGCATTGAAAGTCAATAGGTAATAACATTTGCTTTACAAATCTGAATTACCCTAAGTCTCCCGATAAAAATGGTACCTCACTTGTGTGGGTAGGCATAGTGCCCACGACAGGAAACGGCTCAAAACGCAACATGAACACACCACAATTTCACAATGAAAATTACCCTTTTTTGCAAAGTGCCTAGCTGTAGTTTTTGAACCCTAGCTCTGCCAGCACCTAGGGAAACCTAGCAAACCTATACATTTTTGAAAACTAGAAACCCAGGGGAATCCAGGATGGTGTGACTTGACTGGCTCTCACCAGGTTCTATTACCCAGAATCCCTTGCAAACCTAAAGAAATGTAAAAAAAAACACATTTTCCTCAAATTTCTGTGGTGGAAAGTTCTGGAATCTGCGTGGATCCACAAATTTCCACCCACCCCGCGTTCCCCAAAGTCTTTCAAGAAAAATGGTACCTCACTTGCGTGGGTAGGCCTAGTGCCCGCGATAGGAAACGGCGCAAAACGCAACATGGACACACCACAATTTCACAGTGTTGGCAAAGTGCCTAGCTGTAGTCTTTGAACCCTAGCTCTGCCGGCACCTAGGGAAACCTAGCAAACCTATACATTTTTGAAAATTAGACACCCAGGGGAAACCAGGATGAGGTGACTTGACTGGCTCCCACCAGATTCTGTTACCAAGAATCCCTTGCAAACCTAACAAATTGTCCAAAAAACACATTTTCCTCACATTTCTGTGGTGGAAAGTTCTGGAATCTGCGTGGATCCACAAATTTCCACCCACCCCGTGATCCCCAAAGTCTTCCGAGAAAAATGGTACCTCACTTGTGTGGGTAGGCCTAGTGCCCATGACAGGAAACGGCGCAAAACGCAACGTGGACACACCACAATTTCACAGTGAAAAATGACCCTTTTTTGGCAAAGTGCCTAGCTGTACTTTTTGAACCCTAGCTCTTCCGGCACCTAGGGAAACCTAGAAAACCTATACATTTCTGAAACCTAGACACCCAGGGGAATCCAGGATGGGGTGACTTGACTGGCTCTCACCAGGTTCTGTTACCCAGAATCCCTTGCAAACCTAAAAAATTGTCAAAAAACCCACATTTTCCTCACATTTCTGTGGTGGAAAGTTCTAGAATCTGCGTGTATTCACAAATTTCAACCCACCCCGAGTTCCCCACAGTCTTTCGAGAAAAATGGTACCTTACTTGCATGGGTGGGTCAAGTACCCGCGACAGGCAAGGGCCCAAAACCTATTGAGGCGTCATCAAAATTACCAATCACAAACCAACCTGGTTTTGCAAGGGGTGTCCCATGACTTTTTGGCCCGGGGCTCGGTGGCCACCTAGGGAAACCTACCAAACCCACACATTTCTGAAAACTAGACACCCGGGGGATTCCAGGGAGGTATTGCTTGCATGGATCCCCCAATGTTTTCTTACCCAGAATCCCCTGCAAACCTGAAATTTAGCTGAAAAAATCACTTTTTTCACACATTTTTGTGTGGGAAAGTTGTGGCATCACCAGGCTGACACAAATTTCCTACCACCCAGCGTTCCCCCAGGTCTCCCGATAAAAATGGTTCCTCACTCGTGTGGGAGGCCCAAGTACCCGCGGGAGGCAAGGGCCCAAAACGTATTGAGGCGACATCAAAATTGCCTATCACAAAACGACCTGGTTTTGCAAGGGGGTCCCATGACTTTTGGCCCGGGCTCCGCGGCCACCAAGGGAAACCAACCAAACCCACACATTTCTGAAAACTAGACACCCGGGGGATTCCAGGGAGGTATAGCTTGTGTGGATCCCCAACGTTTTCTTACCCAGAATCCCCTGCAAACCTGAAATTTAGCTGAAAAATCACTTTTTTCACACATTTTTGTGTGGGAAAGTTGTGGCATCACCGGGCTGACACAAATTTCCTACCACCCAGTGTTCCCCCAGGTCTCCCGATAAAAATGGTGCCTCACTTGTGTGGGAGGCCCAAGTACCCGTGACAGGCAAGGGCCCAAAACGTATTGAGGCGACATCAAAATTGACTATCACAAAACGACCTGGTTTTGCAAAGGGGGACACATGACTTTTTGGCCCGAGGCTCCGCGGCCACCTAGGGAAACCTACCAAACCCACACATTTCTGAAAACTAGGCACCCGGGGGATTCCAGGGAGGTATGGCTTACGTGGATCCCCCAACATCTTACCCAGAATCCCCTGCAAACCTGAAATTTAGCTGGAAAAATCACTTTTTTTCACATATTTTTGTGTGGGAAAGTTAGGGCATCACCGGGCTGACACAAATTTCATAACACCCAGCGTTTCCCCATGTCTCCCGATAA
The DNA here is from genome assembly GCA_963921515.1 of Calotriton arnoldi. Classification (NCBI taxonomy): domain Eukaryota; kingdom Metazoa; phylum Chordata; class Amphibia; order Caudata; family Salamandridae; genus Calotriton; species Calotriton arnoldi. The sequence goes on along the minus strand of CAWUFW010020618.1, from coordinate 13,780 downwards.
AAATGGTGCCTCACTCGTGTGGGAGGCCCAAGTACCCGCGGCAGGCAAGGGCCCAAAACATATTGAGGCGACATCAAAATTGCCTATCACAAATTGATCTGGTTTTGCAAGGGGGGTCCCATGACTTTTTGGCCCGGGGCTCGGCGGCCACCAAGGGAAACCTACCAAACCACACATTTCTAAAAACTAGACACCCGGGGGATTCTAGGGAGGTATAGCTTGTGTGGATCCCCCAACGTTTTCTTACCCAGAATCCCCTGCAAACCTGAAATTTAGCTGAAAAAATCACTTTTTTCACACATTTTTGTGTGGGAAAGTTTTGGCATCACCGGGCTGACACAAATATCCTACCACCCAGTGTTCCCCCAGGTCTCCCGATAAAAATGGTGCCTCATTTGTGTGGGAGGCCCAAGTACCTGCGACAGGCAAGGGCCCAAAACATATTGAGGCGACATCAAAATTGCCTATCACAAAATGACCTGGTTTTGCAAGGGGGGTCACCTGGGTTTTTGGCCCCGTGCTCGGCGGCCACCTAGGGAAACCTACCAAACCCACACATTTCTGAAAACTAGACACCCGGGGGATTCCAGGGAGGTATGGCTTGTGTGGATCCCCCAACATTTTCTTACCCAGAATCCCCTGCAAACCTGAAATTTAGCTGGAAAAATCACTTTTTTCACACATTTTTGTGTGGGAAAGTTGTGGCATCACCGGGCTGACACAAATTTCATACCACCCAACGTTCCCCCAGGTCTCCCGATAAAAATGGTGCCTCACTCATGTGGGACGCCCAAGTACCCGCGACAGGCAAGGGCCCAAAACGTATTGAGGCGACATCAAAATTGCCTATAACAAAACTACCTGGTTTTGCAAGGGGGTCCCATGACTTTTTGGCCCGGGGCGTTTGGCAGCCACCTAGAGTAACCTACCAAACCCACACATTTCTGAAAACTAGACACCCGGGGGATTCCAGGGAGGTATGGCTTGCGTGGATCCCCCAATATTTTCTTACCCAGAATTCCCTGCAAACCTGAAATTTAGCTGAAAAAAATCACTTTTTTCATACATTTTTGTGTGGGAAAGTTGTGGCATCAACGGGCTGACACTAATTTCCTACCACACAGCGTTCCCCCAGGTCTCCCGATAAAAATGGTGCCTCACTCGTGTGGAAGGCACAAGTACCCGCGACAGGCAAGGGCCCAAAACGTATTGAGGCGACATCAAAATTGCCTAACACAAAATAACCTGGTTTTGCAAGGGGGGTCACCTAGATTTCTGGCCCCGTGCTCAGCGGCCAGCTAGGGAAACCTACCAAACCCACACATTTCTGAAAATTAGACACCCAGGGGATTCCAGGGAGGTATAGCTTGCATGGATCCCCCAACGTTTTCTTACCCAGAATCCCCTGCAAACCTCAAATTTAGCTGAAAAAAAATCACTTTTTCCACACATTTTAGTGTGGGAAAGTTGTGGCATCACCGGGCTGACACAAATTTCCTACCACCCAGCGTTTCCCCAGGTCTCCCGACAAAAATGTGTGAAAAAAGTGATTCTTTCAGCTAAATTTGAGGTTTGCAGGGGATTCTGGGTAAGAAAATGTTGGGGGATCCACGCAAGCCATACCTCCCTGGAATCCCCCGGGTGTCTACTTTTCAGAAATGTGTGGGTTAGGTAGGTTTCCTAGATGGCCACCGAGCCCGGGGCCAAAAACCCAGGTGACTCCCGTGCAAAACCAGGTTGGTTTGTGATAGGTAATTTTGATGTCGCCTCACTAGGTTTTGGGCCCTTGCCTGCCGCGGGTACTTGACCCACCCACACAAGTGAGGTACCATTTTTCTCGGAAGACTTTGGGGAAGGCGGAGTGGGTGGAATTTTGTGGATCCACGCAGATTCCAGAACTTTCCACCACAGAAATGTGAGGAAAATGCATTTTTTGGACAAATTTTTAGGTTTGCAAGGGATTCTGGGTAACAGAACCTGGTGAGAGCCAGTCAAGTCACCCCATCCTGGATTCCCCTGGGTATCTAGTTTTCAAAAATGTACAGGTTTGCTAGGTTTCCCTGTGTGCCGGCTGCGCTAGGGCCCAAAATCCACAGGTAGGCATATTGCTAAAAACAAATCCGTGCCTAGTCGGCTTTCTGCCGCCCTGGTGGGGATATCGGGGGTGGGGTTGCCCCAATATGCCCCCAAGGGGGGCAAAAACACTGTGGCTATTTTTTTGGGGGGTGGGGGCATTGATATGCCCATTCTGGGCAGCCCCCACCCCCACGCCTAAAAAATGTCAGCGTAATCGTTGGCGTCTAGTGGGCTTTTTGCCGGGGGGGCAGATTTGGGGGCTGTAATTTTTGTGGGTGGGGGCATTGGCATGCCTGTTTTTGGCAGCCCCCCACTCTAAAAAAATCCCTGGCGTCTAGTGGGCTTTTTAACCCCCCGGGGGGGCTGATTGGGGGCTACTGTCCCATCTGCCCCCCAGGGGGGCCAGGAAGGCTGTAATTTTTGCGGGGCGGGGGTGGGGGCATGGGCATGCCCGTTTTGGGCAGCCCCCACCCTAATTCAAATTTGCCCCAAAAAAATCCCTGGTGACTAGTGGGCTTTTTGCCCCCCCCGGGGTGCAGATTGGGGGCTAATGCCTACTAGACGCCAGGGGTTTTTTTGGGCAAATTTTAATTAGGGTGGGGCTGCCCAAAACGGGCATGCCGATGCCCCCATCCTAATTAAAATTTGCACAAAAAAATCCCTGGCGTCTAGTGGGCTTTTGACACCCCTGGGGGGGCAGATTGGGGGCTACTGCCCCATCTGCCCCCCAGGGGGGCAGGAAGGCTGTAATTGTTTTGGGGGAGGGGGTGGGGGCATGGGCATGCCTGTTTTGGGCAGCCCCCACCCTAATTCAAATTTGCCCCAAAAAAATCCCTGGCGACTAGTGGGCTTTTTGCCCCCCCGCGGTGCAAATTGGGGGCTAATGCCCCCATCTGCCCCCCAGGGAGGGCAGAAAGCCTAGTAGATGCCAGGGATTATTTTGAGCAAAATTTAATTAGGGTGGGAGCTGCCCAAAACGGGCATGCCAATGCCCCCACCCTAATTAAAATTTGCCCCAAAAAATCCCTGGTGTCTAGTGGGCTTTTTGCCCACCCGGCGGGGCAGATTGGGGGCTAATTCCCCCATCTGCCCCCCGGGGGGGCAGGAAGGCTGTAATTTTTGCGGGGGTGGGGGTGGGGGCATGTGTATGTCCGTTTTTGTCAGCCCCCACCCTAATTCAAATTTGCCCCAAAAAGTCCCTGGTGTCTAGTGGGCTTTTTGCCACCCGGCGGGGCAGATTGGGGGCTAATGCCCCCATCTACCCCCCAGGGGCGGCAGAAAGTCCACTAGATGCCAGGGATTTTTTGGGGCAAATTTTAATTAGGGTGGGGGCTGCCCAAAACGGGCATGCCAATGCCCCCACCCTAATTAAAATTTTCCCCAAAAAATCCCTGGCGTCTACTGGGCTGTTAGCCCCCCCGGGGGGCAGAAAGGCTGTAATTTTTGTGGGGGAGGGGTGGGAGCATTGGCATGCCCATTTTGGGCAGCCCCCACCCTAATTCAGATTTGCCCCAAAAAATCCCTGGCGTCTAGTGGGCTTTTTGCCCCCCTGGGGGGGCAGAAAGGCTGTCATTTTTGCGGGGGCTGGGGGCATGGGCATGCCCATATTGGGCAGCCCCCACCACTAATTATAATTTTTTTTTAAATCCCTGGTATCTAGTGGGCTTTTTGCCCCCCCGGGGGGGTAGAAAGACTGTAATTTTTGCGGCCGGGGGGTGGGGGCATCGGCATGCCGGTTTTGGGCAGCCCCCACCCTAATTCAATTTAGCAATAAAAAATCACTCGCGTATAGTGGGCTTTTTGCCCCACCGGGGGGGAAGATTGGGGGCTGTAAATTTTGCAGGGGTGGGGGCATGGACATGCCCTTTATGGGCAGCCCCCACCCTAAAAACGTATGCACCCAAAAAGAAGTCCCTGGCGTCTAGGGGGCTTTTTGCCCCCCCTGGGGGGCAGATTGGGGGCTACTGCCCCATCTGCCCCCCAGGGGGGGCAAAAAGACTAAATCACACCAAATGTATTTGGGGGGAGCAAAAGCCCTTGCCCAAGGGGCCGCTCCCCCCTCCCTGGTGTCTAGTGGGTGGATCCCTGCTTGGGGATTGCCCTCCTGGGGCGATCCCCAAGCAGGGATCCACTCGAGAGGGTACCATTGGAAAGGGAGATTCTCCCTTTCCAATGATACCTCTCCCGTCTTTCTACGTGCCCGGGGGGCTGAGATAGCCCCCTGAGCACATAGAAACTGAAACTGAAATGAGCCTAAAGGCTAATTTCAGTTTTGGTTTCTGTACAATGACGACAGCGCAACGTGCGCGCTGATCGTCATTGCACAGAAACCAGGGAGGGGTCCTCGGGAGCTGGGGAAGCTCTTCCCCAGCTCCCGAGGCTTTGGGGGAGAGAAGGAAATCCCTATGCTGTCTGCAGCAGAGGGATTTCGTGCCCCTGGCCTCATGACGGAATGGTTCCGTCATGAGCATCGAAGGGGTTAAATATCGATGGCAAAAATATCGATATAAATATTATCTATTTTTTTTCTAATGTTCTATTTTTTTTTTTTTTAGTAATTTGGTATTAGTAATTTTATAATGTTTACATTATTTTTTATGTTTAAATAATTGTATTTTTTTGGTTTTAAAATATTTTTTAGGAGCAAGATGTTGGGCTTATAGGGGACATGGGTGGGTAGTCATTTAAAATTTTAGCAGAAAAATTACAATATTTTCAAATTTGTATACATTTTAGGAGCGGGATGTTGGTTTTATAGGGGATAAGGGTGGGGAGTAATTTAAAAACAATGTGGGGAAAATAAAAAATTGATTTAAATTTTATTACATTTTAGGAGTGGGATATTGGGTTTATAGGGGATATGGGTGGGGAGTAATTTAAGAATGTTGGTTAAAAAATGAATTAAAATTAATAAATTAAGAAATATATAATTATTAATAAAAAATTATACATTTGAAATTTAAAAATTTTTAGAAATTCAAAAAAAAATGGGTTGCTAAATTTCTGAAGAAAATTGTGTGAAAAATTTCATAAATTTTAATAAAATTAAACAATTTATTTAAAAATTGTATTAATAGTTATTTATTTAAAATTTTATATTAGAACTACAATTTTGTTTTCTAATATTTTTAGTGTAAAATGAGTTTACAAAGGGTTTAATATTGGATTATAAAATAAGTATGTTTATTTGTAATTATAGTGTAGTTTTAAATATTTATGTTTGTTGTGACAAGTGTTTTTTCACATTTTACTTTTTTTATATTTTAAAATGTATTTTCATAAAGTTGTATTTTTAAATATATTTTTTTTAAATTAAGTGAATAATTAAAAAAAATAATAATAATAAAAAAATAAAACATTTTAATTACTAAAAAATCTAAATTATTGAATTTAAAAATAGTGTTACTTTTTATTTTTCAAAAAACTAAGGGGCCCTATTACGATGGTGGACGGATGTCCACCGCCGGGCCGGCGGTGGTGCCCGCCGGACCGGCGGTGGGCATCCGACCACGATCGCAAGCCAGAAATCTGCCGGTCAAATTAGGATGGCGGTGGTGACCGCGGCGGTGGGAAACTCCGACCGCCGCTTTTCCACCGGTTGCCATCCGCACTCCTGCCTGGCGGACGGAGCAGGACCGGGATAATGGTGGTGGTCAGACCGCCATGGAAAGGCATGCGGTGATTGTCTTCCGGGTCCGTCCGACATCGGAAGTGGGCCCTTAATATGTTAAATAATTTACATTATCTTTAACAGAAATATTTTGTACCACTTATATATTTTTTATCACATTTTTATATTTGTTGTACATTTACAGTGTATGAAATAAAAATATATTTTAATATACATTAAATATAATATTTTTGCTTTTTTGGATAATATAACAGTTAATTTATATTTGACAATTTTTTTAATATTTTTTAAAGATTGTGAAAAAACAATAAATCAAATTATACATATCATTTTTAACATTTTTTTCAATATTTTCCATTGTTGTCTATAGGGAGTTAGTCTTTTTTCATTTTTATTACGTGGCCATTTTTTTCCCTTTTCCCTCACTTTTCTGTCTATCTGTTTCGTTTTTAGGTCATTTTGGAAGACAGAACCTCGTGGTTGGGAGCTTAGGGGCCTATTACGATGGCGGTCGGATAACCTCCCCGACCGCCATGGTAGCGGGAAAAGACCGCCCGCATGGACCGCGACATCACCGCCAGTCGCATTACGATGACCCACGCTCGAAATCCGACTGTGGCGGTCTGATTGTGGGCCTTAACATTGCGCTGCGATGCCGAAAGGAGCATGTCCTGCATTTCCCTGCACTGCGTGGCAGGCACTGCACAGTGCCTGCCACCTGGTACAGGGAAATGTAGGGGGGGACCATGGGTACCCCCCCAGTGCACCCCCCCAACACATTGGGGGCCCGCAACAGGCCCCCGGAAGACAATCTCCGCATGCCTTTCCATGGCGGTTTGACCGATGAGGAAAGGCTGGCTACCGCCGGCATCATAATCCTGCCGGCAGAGCCTGCTCTGCACCGCCACCATTATCCCGGTCCTGCTCCGTCCGCCAGGCAGGAGTGCGGATGGCAACCGGTGGAAAAGCGGCGGTCGGAATTTCCCACCGCTGCGGTCACCACCGCCATCCTAATTTGACCAGCGGTTTTCTTGGTTACGATCGCGGGCGGATGTCCACCGCCGGTCCGGCAGGCGCCACCACCGGCCCGGCGGTGGCAATCCGCCCGCCATCATAATAGGCCCCTTAGTTTTGTCCGTCTGGTAAGTTTAATTTTATATACTTGTAATTTAGTTTTAGTATAGGGGTAAGGTAGTAGTAGTGTAAATAGATTTGTAAGGGCGTTATTTGGTAGTTTTTGGTGTAGTTAGGTGTTGTTTTGGTAGTTCAGTGTTTTATGTGTTTGACGTAGTGCTGGATATAATTAGAATGTTATGTAGTGTTAGTTATGTGTTTAGTAAATGTATTATTGTATATTTAATGTTGATATTAATGCTTGTGGGTTTGTATTTGTGTTGTGGGTGGGTGTTGTTTCCTTTTTTATTTACAGGTTTTGTCTTTAATGAACGGATGGAGCTGCTGACGCGTTTTTTTTTTAAATAAAGAAAAATGTTTTTTTCTTGTTTGATAACAAGTTACTTTACATTTCCTTTTTTTCACGGTTTGTTGGAGCGTTTTTTTCGAAACTTTGTTCGGGTTTTTGAGGGTTTCGTCATTAAGAGGTTTCCGGCATTGGACTTTTTTTATACAGTTGCATTTTTGTATTTTTTGTGGGCTTTGTTATCCAATGGATTCAGATTTTATTGATTTAATTTTTTGGCTGTGGATTATATCATTTTCGAGGACATTCTACTGCTACATAACTGTAAGTATTTTTTTTATTACTATGGGTGGGAAATGTATCTTTTTATTGGTTCTTTTTTTTAAATAATTATATTATGTCATATAATTTTGTGCTCTATTGTAAATTTTATAACATAATTATATTTATTAAAAAAAGGAGAAATCTGTTGTTTAAATGTTTTATAACTGTAAGATTTTTACAATGTTTAATATTTTGTTTAGTTTAAAGTATTGATTTAGCAATCATGTCTAGGTATTTTAGACCTTGGGTGTTTGGATATATTCTAGTCTTATGTTGCAGGTATTCGTACATTGTTTTAGTTTGTTTACTTAGTTTAGGGCCGATTTTACTTAGGGATTGCTCGATTCTGAGTTCTTGGTAGCTCTGATCCTTTTTAATTGATTCAATTAGTTTGTGAAGTGTTGGTTGTCCCCTTCCTATTGTGGCTTGGAAGGCATTATGCCATCCTTCCACCGCGTTGTTGGTTTTGGCTTTTTGGGCTACAGTACTAGCGTACACGTTCCACCAGGGGATCTGAAATTTTGGTTGTCTACGGTGCCCTAACCTATGTAACCTTCCCACCCAGGTGTCTTCGAAGTAGTCTAGGAAGGGAGTTAATTTACTTTCATTAGCTTGATAGAAAGGATTTTCTATAAGTAGGTTATAGTGATTGGCTACTTCAGTTGTTGGGACATAAGCCAGGGCTATTAACTTTTTTATTTGATAGGCAAAGTTGCTATTTGTGGAATAATCTATGCTCAGAGTAGATGTTTGTAGGTGCCTCCATATACTTTGACTAAAGTGGTAATAGGAACCTTGTACTGCAGTGTCTGGATATAATTTTAAGATGGATTGAATCATTGCCTGCTCAAAGTCAATGATTATTCTTTGGGGACAGTAATTTTTCTGTGAATTGTTTTACTATTGTTAGGAGCTCTATATAAGTGGTGTTCTGTTTATTAGGCAGTAATGCATATATGAAGGAGATATTTGTATCCTCATATTCGCCGTGGATGGTATACAGCTGGTAGAATGGCTTGGGGCAAACTTTAAATGTGCCATCCATCATTCACGTTTCGCAATTCTTAAGTTTTTGTAAATTTGTATTTGTTGCAAAGATGATAACTCTTTTTTCATGACTTTCATTGTCATAAAGAAGGAATTTCTCCTCTTTGTGGGTGATGGTATATTCAGGTAGTATTTGTATTTCTCCAAAAGTCTGGGGGATAGGTGGAGTTTGAGCTGTAGCTCTTTTAGTTCTTGCTATTAGTCTTTTTAAAGTGGGGATGGATGGTAGTTGTCCTGTGCCATCGAGTCAAAACATTCTTAAGTATTTTGGTGCTTGTTTGTTTGGAACTTGTGCTTGCTTTACTTATTGTCTCTAGGGCATCTCTTATTTCAACTTCAGTTACATTGGGGGGATGGTTGTGTTCTCTAACACTGACTACATTGTTTTCTACTGTAGTGGCTCTTACATAACAAGCATTGGAGTAATATTTGCTACATTTCCAATGGGTTTTATTTTCAATAACTTTTTCTTGTGTATAAGTGTAGCCCATGTAGCAAAGCAGTAGTTTCTCCTTTTACGATGTAATGAATTTTGCTCCTTCTGCCAATTTTTTGTATATCTGTGAAGATATATATATATATGTTTAATAATTATGCAATTTTGAATAATAAACATGTTAGTATAATTAATATAATAGAAAATAAACTTACATTAGTGTTGCTTTACTTTTCTTGATGGTATGTTTTGATGGTCGTTGTTTATTCACTGTTATATTTTCTGTTGGTATGAAAGCAAAATGTTTATGTTATTAAAATGTTACATACATGAACTTAATTTCGTTTTATGTTGTTTGTTGGTGCAGTTTGTAGAAGCTGTGGAGAGAAAAGTATTTATTAGTTAAAATTGCTTTTTTATTTAATTTATCGTTTATTAGTTTGTCCTATTTGTTAGTTAATTTAGATACTTACTTAGTTTGATAATTGTTTTTAATGTAGATTTTGTAGTTTTCTTCGTAGTTGTTTGTTGTCGCGGTTTTTGGTGCAGTTGTAGTGAAGTGTAAGCTGTGAAATAAAAGAGAAAAGGTTATATATTTAGTTAATTAGATTACTTTCATAATTTACGATCACATGTATGAAGCTAAAAAATTGCGAATCTTTAATAGCGATTTTTAAGGACTCGCTATATGAGTCACAATTATTAATGCATGTAGGAATTGCTAAATAAATTGCTATTTATACAGAATCTGTAATAGGAAGTAAAATCTTTTGTCATTAATTCCTATGGGCCTAGAGGGCCATAGGAATGAATTGGAAACAGTTTCCCGAGTCGGCAGCCATCTAGAGAAACCTACCAAACCCACACATTTCTGAAAACTAGAGATCCGAGGGAGTCCAGGGAGGTATGGCTTGCATGGGTCCCCCAACGTTTTCCTACCCAGAATCCCCTGCAAACCTCAAATTTTGATGAAAAATCCCTTTTTTCTCACATTTCTGTGTGGGTAAGTTCTGGAATCTATGTGGATCCACAAATTTCCTACCACCCAGCTATCCCCCTGGTCTCCTGATAAAAATGGTACCTCATTCGCGTGGGTGGGTCAAGTACCCACGACAGGCAAGGGCCCAAAACGTATTAAGGAGACATCAAAATGACCCATCACAAAACAACCTGGTTTTGCAAGACGGGTCACCTGGGTTTTTGGCCCCGGGCTCGGCGTCCATCTTGGAAAACTACCAAACCCACACATTTCTGACAACTAGACACCTGGGGGAGTCCAGCGAGGTATGGCTTACGTGGATCATCCAACGTTTTCCTACCCAGAATGCCCTGCAAACCTCAAATGTAGCTGAAAAAACCCACATTTTCCACATATTTTTGGGTGGAATTACTGTGCCGGCACAAATGTCCTACCCCACAGCGTTCCCCTCAGTCTCCCGAGTAAAATGATACCTCACTTGTGTAGGTGGGGCAAGGGCCTCTCACTGGGAAGAGCCCAAAACATAGGGAATAAGGGTATATCACCGAGAATTCTAAGCGCTACATTTTTTTAAAAACTACGTTTTTACCCAATTCTGCATTGGACACCCACACAAGTGAGGTATCATTTTACTCAGGACATTAAGGAGAACACTGTGGGGTAGGACATTTGTGCCGCCACGGTGATTCCACACAAAAATATGTGGAAAATGTGTTTTTTTCAGCTATATTTGAGGTTTGCAGGGGATTCTGGGTAGGGAAACGTTGGGGGATCCACGCAAGCCATACCTCATTGGACTCCCCAGGGTGTCTAGTTTTTAGAAATGTGTAAGATTGGTAGGTTTCCCTACATGGCGACAAGCCCGGGGCCAAAACCACAGGTGCCCCCCCCAAAACCAGGTAGGTTTGTTATAGGTAATTTTGAAGTCTCCACAGTATGATTTGGGCCAATTCCTGTTGCAGCCACTATGACTACCCACACAAGTGAGGTACCATTTTTATCGGGAGACCTGGGGGAACGCTGGGTGGTAGGAAATTTGTGTCAGCCCAGTGATCCTACAACTTTCCCACACAGAACTGTGAGAAAAAATAGATTTTTTCAACAAAATTTGAGGTTTGCAGGGGATTCTGGGTAGGGAAATGTTGGGGGACCCATGCAAGCCATACCTTGCTGGACTCCCCAGGGTGTCTAGTTTTCAGAAATGTGTGGGTTTGGTAGGTTTCCCTAGGTGGCCGCCGAGTCCGGGGCCAAAAACTCATGGGACCCCCCTTGCAAAACCAGGTTGTTTTGTGATAGGTCATTTTGATGTCGCCTCAATAGGTTTTGGGACCTTGCCTGTCGCGGGTAGTTGACCCGCCCACGCGAGTGAGGTACCATTTTTATCAGGAGACCTGGGGGAATGCTGTGTAGAAGGAAATTTGTGGATCCACGCAGATTACAGAACTTTCCCACACAGAAATTTGAGAAAAAAGTGATTTTTTCATCTAAATTTGAGATTTGCAGGGGATTCTCGGTAGGGAAATGTTGGGGGACCCACGCAAGCCATACCTTGCTGGACTCCCCAGGGTGTCTAGTTTTCAGAAATATGTGGGTTTGGTAAGTTTCCCTAGATGGCCGCCGAGCCCGGGGCCGAAAACTCATGGGACCCCCCCTTGCAAAACCAGGTTGTTTTGTGATAGGTAATTTTGAAGTCGCCTTAATAGGTTTTGGGCCCCTGCCTGTCTCGGGTACTTGACCCACCCACACAAGTGAGGTACCATTTTTCTCGATAGACTTTGGGGAATGCGGGCTGGGTGGAATTTTGTGGATCCACACAGATTCCAGAACTTTCCACCACAGAAATGTGAGGAAAATGTGTTTTTCTTTACAAATTTTGAGGTTTGCAATGGATTCTGGGTAACAGAACCTGGTGAGAGCCAGACAAGACAACCCATCCTGGATTCCCCTGGGTGTCTAGTTTTCAAAAATGTATAGGTTTGCTAGGAAGTGCTGGCAGAGCTAGGGTTCAAAATCTACAGCTAGGCACTTTGCAAAAAAAGGGTCAGTTTTCACTGTGAAAATGTGGTGTGTCCACGTTGCGTTTTGAGCCATTTCCTGTTGCGGGCACTAGGCCTACCCACACAAGTGAGGTACCATTTTTCTCGGAAGACTTTGGGAAACCTGGGGTGGGTGGAATTTTGTGGATCCACGCAAATTCCAGAACTTTCCACCACAGAAATGTGAGGAAAATGTGTTTTTCTTTACAAATTTTTAGGTTTGCAAGGGATTCTGGGTAACAGAACCTGGTGAGAGCCAGTCAAGTCACCCCATCCTGGATTTCCCTGGGTGTCTAGTTTTCAAAAATGTATAGGTTTGCTAGGTTTCCCTAGGTGCCGGCAGAGCTAGGGTTCAAAATCTGCAGCTAGGCACTTTCCACAAAAAGGGTCCCTTTTCACTGTGAAAATGTGGTGTGTCCACGTTGCGTTTTGGGCCATTTCCTGTCGCGGGCACTAGGCCTACCCACACAAGTGAGGTACCATTTTTCTCGGAAGACATTGGGGAACGCCGAGTGGGTGGAATTTTGTGGATCTACGCAGATTCCAGAACTTTCCACACAGAAATGTGAGGAAAATGTGTTTTTTTGACAAATTATTAGGTTTTCAAGGGATTCTGGGTAACAGAACCTGGTGAGAGCCAGTCAAGTCACCGCATCCTGGATTCCCCTGGGTGTCTAGTTTTCAAAAATGTATAGGTTTGCTAGGTTTCCCTAGGTGCAGGCAGAGTTAGGGTTCAAAATCTACAGCTAGACACTTTGCAAAAAAAGGGTCCGTTTTCCCTGTGAAAATGTGGTGTGTCCACGTTACGTTTTGGGCCGTTTCCTGTCACGGGCACTAGGCCTACCCGCACAAGTGAGGTACCATTTTTCTCGGAAGACATTGGGGAACGCCGAGTGGGTGGAATTTTGTGGATCTACGCAGATTCCAGAACTTTCCACCACAGAAATGTGAGGAAAATGTGTTTTTTTGACAAATTTTTAGGTTTTCAAGGGATTCTGGGCAACAGAACCTGGAGAGAGCCAGTCAAGTCACCCCATCCTGGATTCCCCTGGGTGTCTAGTTTTCAAAAATGTATAGGGTTGCTAGGTTTCCCTAGGTGTAGGCAGAGTTAGGGTTCAAAATCTACAGCTAGACACTTTACAAAAAAAGGGTCCGTTTTCACTGTAAAAATGTGGTGTGTCCACGTTGCGTTTTGGGCCGTTTCCTGTCACGGGCCCTAGGCCTACCCACACAAGTGAGGTACCATTTGTCTCGGAAGACTTTGGGGAACGCAGGGTGGGTGGAATTTTGTGGATCCACGCAGATTCCAGAACTTTCCACCACAGAAATGTGAGGAAAATGTGTTTTTTTGGACACATTTTTAGGTTTGCAAGGGATTCTGGGTAACAGAACCTGGTGAGAGCCAGTCAAGTCACCCCATCCTGGATTCCAATGGGTGTCTAGTTTTAAAAAATGTATAGGTTTGCTAGGTTTCCCTAGGTGCCGGCAGAGCTAGGGTTCAAAATCTACAGCTAGGCACTTTACAAAAAAAGGGTCAGTTTTCACTGTAAAAATAAAGTGTGTCCACGTTATGTTTTGAGCTGTTTCCTGTCGCGGGCACTAGGCCTACCCACATAAGTAAGGTACCATTTTTATCTGGAGACTTAGGGTAACACAGAATTGTAGAGCAACTGTTATTACCTATTGACTTTCGATGCATTTCTCCCTTCCAAATGAAAGACAATATGTTAAATAGAAGTCATTTTGAAAAATGACCTATAATTCTCATGCTAGTATGGGTACTCACAATTTCGGAAATGTGCAAATAGCAATACAACTGGAACGAAGCACA